>JAXCGZ010015437.1:30000-77500 GCA_037179515.1 Halocaridina rubra | reverse complement strand
GGTCATGGAGGACCCATATGGCGGTCGCCAGCCGGCACAGGCCCCAACCCCCCACTGTGGTCTCCAGCCACAGCAGTAACCTCCCCAGTAAACAGCTTAAACTCTCTTGCCTGGACGAGGCGCGATCCGTCGACCTCGCGAATGCGAGGGCAGCGCGTTACCACTGTACTAGCCAGGAGGCTAGAGAGAGAGAGAGAGAGAGAGAGAGAGAGAGAGAGAGAGAGAGAGAGAGAGGAGAGAGAGAGAGAGAGAGAGAGAGAGAGAGAGAGAGAATTTTCCCCCATGTCATTTCCTGTTTTTGGAATGCCTGTATTTTATGGGACCCAAAAGGGGTCTTTGGAAGGACCTCCATTTATCGTCACCCTCTTTTGGGGGGGTTCGGGGCGACCCCCATTTTTCGTCACCCTCCATTTAGCTTAACATTCCAAGAGCTACGGTTTGGGGGTCCCTTTTTTATAGTAATAAGATGCTATTTTTATGGGTTATTGTGTCCTGCTTTTTCTATACTGAAAAATTTAAGATTTCTTTCTTTGGGAGAAATCTGAAAAGATTATTTTTTTTTTTTGAGGTTTGAGGTGAGTTGAAAAAAATCTGTAGGCACAACGAAATGATGAGACAGATCTATCTATCTGTCTGTCTATCTATCTTTTGTATCTATCTAACAAGCTATCTCTCTCTCTCTCTCTCTCTCTCCTCTCTCTCTCTCTCTCTCTCTCTCTCTCTCTCTCTCTCTCTCTCTCTCTCTCTCTCTCTCTCTCTCTCCTCTCTCTCTCTCTTCGCTCTCTCTCCTCTCTCTCTCTCTCTCTCTCTCTCTCTCTCTCTCTCTCTCTCTCTCTCTCTCTCTCTCTCTCTCCTCTTCTCTCTCTCTCTCTCTCTCTCTCTCTCTCTCTCTCTCTCTATATATATCTATATATATATATATATATATATATATATATATATATATATATATATATATATATATATATAGATAGATAGATAGATAGATAGATAGATAGATAGATAGATAGATAGATAGAGATAGATAGATAGATAGCCTATGTTTTTATAAGTTTATTTTCACCATTCTCGTTTTGTGTTCATCCTTCTCCCTCCTCCTCCTCTTCTTCTTCTTCTTCTTCTTCTTCTTCTTCTTCTTCTTCTTCTTCTTCTTCTTCTTCTTCTTCTTCTTCTTCTTCTTCTTCTTCTTCTTCTTCTTCTTCTTCTTCTTTCTTCTTCTTCTTCTTCTTCTTCTTCTTCTTCTTCTTCTTCTTCTTCTTCTTCTTCTTCTTCTTCTTCTTCTTCTTCTTCTTCTTCTTCTTCTTCTTCTTGGACCTCATCAAGAAATTGACACTGAGGACTCTTAAGGAGAACCCCTCGTGTGGTCTGGATGTTCCCTCTTAGTATACTTTGTCAATCAAGATCGAAACGAAAAGAAAAAAAAAAAGCTCGATCAATTTCCAACTTTTATGAAATCCATTTTTTCTTTGTTTAATGGCCTGTCGTGAGAGCTTCTGAGGTTGTTGTTTTTTTTTAGATTCTCCACCCCCAGGTTGGTGGAACGGGTCATGGAGGACCCATAGGGCGGTCGCCAGCCGGCACAGGCCCCAACCCCTCACTGTGGTGCCCAGCAACAGCAGTAACCTCCCCAGTAAACAGCTTAATCTCTCTTGCCTGGACGAGGCGCGATCTCTCGACCACTGTACTAGCCAGGAGGATCCTCAGGGGTTATTTTATTTATTTATTTATTTCATATATTTTTTTCCCCTTTTCCTGCTGCATGTGGGGCTCTGTCTGTCAGTAGCGTTTTTTTACCTGTTTTGTGTGTACACAACTTGTCCCCATTCAAATTGGGGTGGACACAAACAGGTTGGAACAGTTATTTTAGCTTTTTTTTATGAGTGTGTGACACCGGGACAGGCAGAAACTGCCCTCATCAGTAAAGGCCCGGGCACGAGAAAATACCAAGACGAAGGAAAAGAAAAAGGTTAAGGACAAGGCAGAGATGAGGTTGGTAATGCGTTTCAATATCTGTTTAAGTCAGTGGACAGTAAAATCTTATTGACTTTATTTATTATATAGACGTCAAAGAAGAAGGGGAGTAGAGGGGAAGAATAACTTCTCCCCAAACTTTCCTTTCTTGATGTCGGCTACCCCCCAATTTAAGGGGGAAACAGCCAAGGTATATGTATGTATGTATGTATACTGTATGTTTACTAATAGTTTGTTTGTTTTTTTATTTTGTTCATATCTACCTTATTTCTTCGTTCAATGTTGCGTAATTAGTTAACTCTTGATTATGTTCTTTTACCTTGATGTTGTTGTTGTTGTTCAGGTTTTACGTCACGGACTCCCTTTTCTACCAAGGGCTAGGACGGTTGCCTTCTTACGAAGGACTTGTTTGGGCAGAGGTAATCGCTACCCTGAGTGCATGCCCTTGCTAACTTTATATTCTCTTACCTGTCATTGCTAAATGTATGACAGTTTTTCTTGTTATTCACTTAAATGTTTTTGTTTTTTGTTTATTTATTTTTTGTTTATTTATTCATTAAATTTTTTGTGTTTTATTGCAATACATACAATTTGTAGTGAAAAAAAAAATATTAATTTATAGTTAATTTTATTTATTTTCATTTGTGACTCATTTTGAAATTTTTAGAATTATATTTCTTTTTGCAACCTATTTTCAGCTCTTTATTCATATGATACAAAATTCCTATTGCCTATACAATGACCGTAATCCCCCATGTAAGGGGGTGGCCGAGTCAAGGTACACACATTCACCTGGACCAGTCATACCTCAATCATTCCTCTTAGCTCCTTGGGGATAAATGGCTGCCTCAATCCTCCCCCCCATCATCCTATATATGTTACCCACAGAGTAAGCGGGCAAGTATCTGCCGTGATCCCCGAATACCGCAGCTAGTTACCCCCATCCTCATCATCTCATGCCAACTCCCCACACCCACCCGTCCCAGTTTACATTACTATCTGGTGCGAGAAATCCCTCTGGCCCGCACAAAATACAAAGCTGTATGTAGATAAACTCATCGAGATAGGGTAGCTAACGGCATCCACATTATTATTAGGTGCGAGAAATCCCTCTGGCCCGCACAAAATACCAAGCTGTATATAGACAAACTCACCGATTAGGTGCGAGAAATCCCTCTGGCCCGCACAAAATAACAAGCTGTATATAGACAAACTCATCGACATAGGGTAGCTAATGGCACCATGGGAATCCATAAAACCTTCAAGTTCAGAGATTGAGATTGACTTATATCTATGATCCCAGTTGAATAATTCTCGCATCCTTGGGTCCAACATTATAGGGTGAGATATAGAGATAAAACCCATTATTATCCTCCCTTCTGTAACATTTCATCACAGCCTTTTTGTATGAGAATCGATGGAACAGGGATGGAGAAGGTACAAGATAGCTCCCACAGGGGTATTATAAACCGTATACATAAATAGATAGATAGATAGATAAATAAACAGATAGAGAGAGAGAGAGAGAGAGAGAGAGAGAGAGAGAGAGAGAGAGAGAGAGAGAGAGAGAGAGATAAATATATATATATATATATATATATATATATATATATATATATATATATATATATATATATATATATATATATATATATATATTTAGTGAATTGGTTAATATTAGTATTTCAATAGGTAAATATTTACGATATAGAAAAGTTTGATAAATTACTGTCTGATGCGGCTATATAATACGAATATATTCGAGTGTGTGTATATGTGTGTCTGTGTGCGCATAAATGCATACTCTACGCCGCTCATGTTGATTTCAACAAACATAATAATTCTGTCAGTTTTTTTAACATGAATCATCTTCGTTCGTTACAAACAGTTCTTATTTTTACAAATGCAATAGAATTTATCTTGATGGAGTTCTTGAGTTTTCTCTCTCTCTCTCTCTCTCTCTATATATATATATATATATATATATATATATATATATATATATATATATATATATATATATATATATATATATCTTTCTGTCTGTCTATCTGTCTATCTACCTGTCTATTTATAATTATCTATTATTGCTGTACCTGTACCTGTATGTGTGTGTGTGTACAAGTATCTAGCTACCTCTCAATTAGACTTCCAGTTATTAAATGGAAAACTCGTCATATAAAGTCGAAATTCCTAATAAAAATGAGCAGAATGACGCCATTGTGACCGCTCGTTTAACACCGATGGCTGCCTGTAAATCTCTTTATGCGTGCTCTTAATAACTCTAATAAATTTTTCTTTTTTTTATTCTCGCTACTGTTACGATCTTTTCCAAGTATTTTTCAGTCCTTTTCCGCCAATTTCACTTCATAGCACTTTCGTTTTCACCATTTTTGACTTTTGACTTATTTCTCTCACTACCCTCACCAACATCATCACAATCACCACTAGTTCACCACCACAGTCATCATCAATATCACTGCCACCCTCAACATCATCACCATCGCCACAATCACCACCAACAACACCATCATCACCACCACTAACATCACCATCACCACCATGATCACCGCTAGCACTATCACCACCACAATCACCACCAACTTCACTACCACTTCACCAACACCATTTTTTACTTTTGACTTATTTCTGTCATTACCCTCATCAACGTCATCACAATCACCACTATTTCACCACCACAGTCATCATCAACATCACCGCCACCGCAAACACCATCACCACCACAACAATCACCACCAACATCACCATCACCACCACCACCAACATCACCATCACCACCAACATCATCACCACCACTAACATCACCATCACCACCATGATCACCGCTAGCACTATCACCACCACAATCACCACCAACATCACCACCACTTCACCACAATAATCACCACCGTTATCACCATCACCATCACCACAATCACCACTAGCATCACTACCACTTCACCACCACTCCCACTACAATCCTCACCACTATCTTTATGTCGAGCCCACCGCGGGGCATCAGGAAGGATATCCAACCTTAAACCTCCAGCTCCAACATGTCGATTTGGGACATTGTGTCATAAAACGTTACTTACTCGTAGTCACCGTGGCTCAAGCGGTAGCGTCCGCGACTCTGAGGCGTCAGGTCGAGGGTTCGCACCCCGTCACGGTCTGAGGTTAGCAAGGGCATGCACTCAGTGTAACGATTACATCTGCCAAAACAAGTCCTTCGCAACAATGCAACCGTCCTAGCCCTTGGTTGAAAAGGGAGTCCGTGACGTAAAATCGGAACTTATATATATTGCTCACTATTTCATATTGTTATAACTATTAAAATACGAAAATATTTTGCATATTAAATAAATTATTAAGAAATAAACTTCATAAACAAAAACTGTAAAAATTAGTTTAAAGAAAAAAAAATACCTGTTCAAAAGGGACTTGGAATTTTATCCTGTGGCCCTTATTACTCTATCCAAGTGGGAAGATGGAAAAAGAATAAGAGAAAGTGGAATGGGGGAGTCAAGTGCCACTTCTTGAGAAGGGTCATTGAGGGTCATTTAATGACCTCTGGTTTTTCAGTTTCCGATTTAAAAAAAAATTGGATGTTGAGCAATAAAAGATTATTTCTTTTTCGTTTTGTTTCGATGGTTGAGTGTTTGTGATACGGAGGAAGATAACAGGAGGGAGAGAGAGAGAGAGAGAGAGAGAGAGAGAGAGAGAGAGGAGAGAGAGAGAGAGAGAGAGAGAGAGAGAGAGAGAGAGAGAGAGAGAGAGAGATTTAAAGTTTGTGTCTAATTCTTCATGTTCCGGTTTTACGTCACGGACTCCCTTTTCCACCAAGGGCTAGGACGGTCGCCTTCTTGCGAAGGACTTGTTTTGGTAGGTGTAATCCTTACCCTGAGTGCATGCTTTCATGATGGGTATAATATTGTTTACATGATAACGTTCTTGCACTCGTTAAATATATAATAATTTCTTTTTCTGTTAAGCATACATTAAAGTAATAAACCTGTTGGAATATGATTTAGAAAGGGCGGAGTCAAGGCATTCTTTCCGTATGAATAAACAACGTCAAAAGTTAGTTCATCAACAGATCTATACCGCCATCTTGAAAATGCTTAATATTATATTTAACTGAATTATGATATGCATCAAGTATATTATGCGTTGTAGAGGACCTCAGTCAGCGCAGTGGTTAGAGTACTCGACTTGGGAAGTGACAAACCCGGGATCAAGCCCACCGCGGGGCGTTAAGAAGACCATCCACCCTCAGTATCCCCAACTCCAAGCAATTAAGAATTATTCATAATTATCACTGTAAGCATTTCCATTATGGAGATTATTAGCAATAATTCTTTGTGAAAACTTTTATTGTTGCCGTTAATGTTTTGTGTGTGTGTGTGTGTGTGTGTGTGTGTGTGTGTGTGTGTGTGTGTGTGTGTGTGTGAGAAAACTTTTTGTTATTGCCGTTAAATAGGTTGATGGCTATCGAATTAAGTTTTTTAATAGAGTTTATGAAAGTACTTAAAGAGTTTTATTGCTATTTAAAGGGAGATTAAATCAGTCTGTTGGAAAGGATTTACGTCATTATTAGTTTCTCACTTACATATTCGCTTATGGGATATATATATATATATATATATATATATATATATATATATATATATATATATATATATATATATATATATATATTTTAATTTTTTTTTTTCCACCGGGACAGGCAAAAACTTCCCTCATCAATAAAGGCCCGGGCACGAGAAAATATCAAGACGAAAGAAAACAGTTAAGGACAAGGCAGAGACGAGGTAATGTCACACAAAGGAAAATGACAGACAGAAAAAAAAACAGTCAAAGTAAAAAGTATCCAGAGATATGGAGGACTAGGCCCTGACATGACGATAGATCTGCTTTTTGAAGGATGATAGGTCATATATATATATATATATATATATATATATATATATATATATATATATATATATATATATATATATATATATATATATATATATATATGGAAGGAAAAGCCCATTAAATAAAACAACGAAAATATATATATATATATATATAATATATATATATATATATATATATATATATATATATATATATATATATATATATATATATATATATAAAGTACATATATATATATATATATATATATATATATATATATATATATATATATATATATATATATATATATATATATATATATATATATATATATATATATATATATTCCTTGTTTTATTTAATGGGCTTTTCCTTCCATTTTAGACTGTATGTTAACAGTTCAGTGTTAATAATATATATATATATATATATATATATATATATATATATATATATATATATATATATATATATATATATATATATATATACAGTGACACTGTGGTGACAATAATACACTATATGACCTTGTAACTTGCGACGCGAATTTGATTCCTCAAGGTTCAACAAGTTTTCGTGGATAAATAGTTTGCTTACCTAATTGTGTTTACGGGAAAGAGCCCAAAGCTCGTATCTTCCCGTCTCCTGATCGGTTCCATTTTCTACTTAGTGATACTCATCATGCCTGTCCTTAAAACTATGGATTGAGTTAGCATTAACTACCTCCTCACTTGTTTGTGTGATTACCTAATTGTGATTACCTAATTGTGTTTACGGGAAAGAGCCCAAAGCTCGTATCTTCCCGTCTCCTCATCGGTTCCATTTTATACTTAGTGATACTTATCATACCTGTCCTTAAAACTATGGATTGAGATAGCATTAACTACCTCCTCGCTTAGCCAATTCCAATTATCAACTACTCTTACACTGAAAAAGTATTTCCTTACATCCTGCAAAGATGTTTTCTTACGAAGCTTCAAACTATGACCTCTAGTTCTAGAACCAGCCATATCAAAATATCGATCCCTATCCACTCTATCATAATCATGAAGGAATTTAAAGACTGTCACCATATCCCCCCTCACTCTTCTAGCTTCGAGTGATGGTAAGTCTAATTCCCTCAGCCACTCATCATAACTGAGATTGCGTATTTCAGGCACCAGTTTCGTTGCTGGCTGCTACTGCTACTGCTGGCTGCTACTACTGCCACAGGCTACTACTGCTACTGCTGGCTGCTACAGCTACTGCTACTGCTGGCTGCTACTGCTACTGCTGGCTGCTACCTCTTCTTCTCCTCCTCATCCTCCTCCCCCTCCTCCAGCTACAGCTGCTCTGCTGTCTGCTGCTGCTGTGGCTGCGGCTGCAGCGGCCGTTACGGCTGCTGCTGCTGCTTCTGCGGCAGCTGCGGCGGCGGTGGCGGAGGGTGAGGAGGATTCGGAGAAGAAGAATGCTGCTGCTGCTGGCTACTACTGCTGCTGGCTGCTACTACTACTGCTGGCTGCTACTACTGCTGCTGGCTGCTACTGCTGCTGCTGGCGGCTACTGCTCCTGCTGCTGCTGATGGCTGCTACTACTGCTGCTGCTGGCTGCTACTGCTGCTGCTGCCGGCTGCTACTGCTGCTGCTGGCTGCTACTGCTGCTGCTGGCTGCTACTACTGCTGCTGCTGGCTGCTACTACTGCTGCTGCTGGCTGCTACTGCTGCTGCTGGCTGCTACTGCTACTGCTGCTGGTAGCTGCTACTTCTATTGCTGCTGCTGCTGGCTGCTACTGCTGCTGCTGACTGCTACTGCTGCTGCTGGCTGCTACTGCTACTGTGGGCTGCTACTACTGCTGCTGGCTGCTACTACTGCTGCTGGCTGCTACTGCTGCTGCTGACTGCTACTGCTGCTGCTGGCTGCTACTACTACTGCAGGCTGCTACTACTGCTGCTGGCTGCTACTGCTGCTGCTGGCTGCTACTGCTGCTGCTGGCTGCTACTGGTACTGCTGCTGCTAGCTGCTACTGCTGCTGCTGCTGCTGGCTGCTACTGCTACTGCGGGCTGCTACTACTGCTGCTGGCTGCTACTGCTACTGCGGGATGCTACCACTGCTGCTGGCTGCTAGTGCTGCTGCTGGCTACTGCTGCTGCTGGCTGCTACTGGTACTGCTGCTGCTAGCTGCTACTGCTGCTGCTGGCTGCCACTGCTGCTGCTGGCTGCTACTGCTGGCTGCTACTTCTTCTTCTCCTCCTCATCCTCCTCCCCCTCCTCCACCTACAGCTGCTCTGCTAGCTGCTCTACTGGCTGCTGCTGCTGACTGCTGCTGCTGCTGCTGCGGCTGCGGCTGCGGCGATCGTTACGGCTGCTGCTGCTGCTGCTGCGGCAGCTGCGGCGGCGGTGGAGGAGGGTGAGGAGGATTCGGAGAAGAAGAAGAATGCTGCTGCTAGTGCTGCTGCTGCTGCTGGCTTCTACTGCTGCTGCTGGCTGCTACTGCTGCTGCTGCTGCTGACTGCTGCTGCTGCTGCTGCGGCTGCGGCTGCAGCGACCGTTACGGCTGCTGCTGCTGCGGCGGCGGTGGAGGAGGGTGAGGAGGATTCGGTGAGGAAGAAGAATGCTGCTGCTACTGCTGCTGCTGCTGCTGGCTTCTACTGCTGCTGCTGCTGCTGGCTTCTACTGCTGCTGCTGGCTGCTTATGCTGCTGCTGCTGCTGGCTGATACTACTGCTGCTGGCTGCTACCACTGCTGCTGGCTGCTACTGCTAGTGCGGGCTGCTACTACTGCTGCTGGCTGCTACAGCCGCTGCTGGCTGCTACTGGTACTGCTGCTGCTAGCTGCTACTGCTGGCTGCTACTGCTGCTGCTGGCTGCTACTGCTGCTGCTGGCTGCTACAGCTACTGCTGCTGCTGGCTGCTACTGCTGCTGTTGGCTGCTACTGCTACTGCTGGCTGCTACCTCTTCTTCTCCTCCTCATCCTCCTCCCCCTCCTCCACCTACAGCTGCTCTGCTAGCTGCTCTGCTGGCTGCTGCTGCTGGCTGCTGCTGCTGCTGCTGCGGCTGAGGCTGCGGCGGCCGTTACGGCTGCTGCTGCGGCGGCTGCGGTGGCGGTGGAGGAGGGTGAGGAGGATTCGGAGAAGATGAAGAATGCCGCTGCTACTGCTGCTGCTGCTGCTGGCTTCTACTGCTGCTGCTGGCTGCTACTAATGCTGCTGCTGCTGGCTGCTACTACTGCTGCTGGCTGCTACTACTGCTGCTGGCTGCTACTGCTACTGCAGGCTGCTACTACTGCTGCTGGCTGCTACTGCTGCTGCTGGCTGCTACTGCTGCTGCTGGCTGCTACTGGTACTGCTGCTGCTAGCTGATACTGCTGCTGCTGCTGCTGGCTGCTACTGCTACTGTGGGCTGCTACTACTGCTGCTGGCTGCTACTGCTGCTGCGGGCTGCTACTACTGCTGCTGGCTGCGACTGCTGCTGCTGGCTGCTACTGGTACTGCTGCTGGCTGTTACTGGTACTGCTGCTGCTAGCTGCTACTACTGCTGCTGGCTGCTACTGCTGCTGCTGGCTGCTACTGCTGGCTGCTACTTCTTCTTCTCCTCCTCATCGTCCTCCCCCTCCTCCACCTACAGCTGCTCTGCTAGCTGCTCTGCTGGCTGCTGCTGCTGACTGCTGCTGCTGCGGCTGCGGCTGCGGCGGCCGTTACGGCTGCTGCTGCTGCTGCTGCGGCGGCGGTGGAGGAGGGTGAGGAGGATTCGAAGAAGAAGAAGAATGCTGCTGCTAGTGCTGCTGCTGCTGCTGGCTTCTACTGCTGCTGCTGGCTGCAACTGCTGCTGCTGCTGCTGGCTGCTACTACTGCTGCTGGCTGCTAATGCTGCTGCTGACTGCTACTGCTGCTGCTGGCTGCTACTGATACTGCTGGCTGCTACTACTGCTGCTGGCTGCTACTGTTGCTGCTGGCTGCTACTGCTGCTGCTGGCTGCTACTGGTACTGCTGCTGCTAGCTGCTACTGCTGCTGCTGCTGCTGGCTGCTACTGCTACTGTGGGCTGCTACTACTGCTGCTGGCTGCTACTGCTACTGCGGGCTGCTACTACTGCTGCTGGCTGTGACTGCTGCTGCTGGCTGCTACTGGTACTGCTGCTGCTACTGCTGCTGCTGGCTGCTACCTCTTCTTCTCCTCCTCATCCTCCTCCCCCTCCTCCACCTACAGCTGCTCTGCTAGCTGCTCTGCTGGCTGCTGCTGCTGACTGCTGCTGCTGCTGCTGCGGCTGCGGCTGCAGCGGCCGTTACGGCTGCTGCTGCTGCTGTTGCGGCGGCTGCGGCGGCGGTGGAGGAGGGTGAGGAGGATTCGGAGAAGAAGATGAATGCTGCTGCTACTGGTGCTGCTGCTGCTGGCTTCTACTGCTGCTGCTGGCTGCTACTGCTGCTGCTGCTGCTGGCTGCTACTACTGCTGCTGGCTGCTACTACAGCTGCTGGATGCTACTGCTACTGTGGGCTGCTACTACTGGTGCTGGCTGCTACTGCTGCTGCTGGCTGCTACTGGTACTGCTGCTGCTAGCTGCTACTGCTGGCTGCTACTGCTGCTGCTGACTGCTACTGCTGGTGCTGGCTGCTACAGCTACTGCTGCTGCTGGCTGCTACTGCTGCTGCTTGTTGCTACTGCTACTGCTGGCTGCTACCTCTTCTTCTCCTCCTCATCCTCCTCCCCCTCCTCCACCTACAGCTGCTCTGCTAGCTGCTCTGCTGGCTGCTGCTGCTGGCTGCTGCTGCTGCTGCTGCGGCTGCGGCTGCGGCGGCCGTTACGGCTGCTGCTGCTGCTGCTGCTGCGGCGGCTGCGGCGGCGGTGGAGGTGGGTGAGGAGGATTCGGAGAAGAAGAAGAATGCTGCTGCTACTGCTGCTGCTGGCTTCTACTGCTGCTGCTGGCTGCTACTGCTGCTGCTGCTGCTGGTTGCTACTACTTCTGGTGCTGACTGCTACTGCTGCTGCTGGCTCCTACTGCTACTGCAGGCTGCTACTACTGCTGCTGGCTGCTACTACTGCTGCTGGCTGCTACTGTTGCTGCTGGCTGCTACTGCTGCTGCTGGCTGGTACTGCTACTGCGGGCTGCTACTACTGCTGCTGGCTGCTACTACTGCTGCTTTCGGCTACTGCTGCTGCTGGCTGCTACTGGTACTGCTGCTGCTAGCTGCTACTGCTGCTTCTGCTGCTGGCTGCTACTACTGCTGCTGGCTGCTACTACTGCTGCTGGCTGCTACTGCTTCTGTGGGCTGCTACTTCTGCTGCTGGCTGCTACTGCTGCTGCTGGCTGCTACTGCTGTTGCTGGCTGCTACTGGTACTGCTGCTGCTGGCTGCTGCTGCAGCTGCTGGCTGCTACTGGTACTGCTGCTGCTAGCTGCTACTGCTGGCTGCTACTGCTGCTGCTGACTGCTACTGCTACTGCTGGCTGCTACTGCTACTGCTGCTGCTGGCTTCTACTTCTGCTGCTGGCTGCTACTGCTGCTGCTGGCTGCTACAACTGCTGTGGGCTGCTACTACTGCTGCTGGCTGCTACTGCTACTGCGGGCTGCTACTACTGCTGCTGGCTGTGACTGCTGCTGCTGGCTGCTACTGGTACTGCTGCTGCTAGCTGCTACTGCTGGCTGCTACTGCTGCTGCTGGCTGCTACTGCTGCTGCTGGCTGCTACAGCCATTGCTGCTGCTGGCTGCTGTGGCTGGCTGCTACTGCTGCTGCTGGCTGCTTCTGCTACTGCTGGCTGCTACCTCTTCTTCTCCTCATCATCCTCTTCCCCCTCCTCCACCTACAGCTGCTCTGCTAGCTGCTCTGCTGGCTGCTGCTGCTGGCTGCTGCTGCTGCTGCTGCGGCTGCGGCTGCGGCGGCCGTTACGGCTGCTGCTGCTGCTGCTGCGGCGGCTGCGGCGGCGGTGGAGGAGGTAGAGGAGGATTTGGAGAAGAAGAATGCTGCTGCTACTGCTGCTGCTGGCTTCTACTGCTGCTGCTTGCTGCTACTGCTGCTGCTGCTTTTGGCTGCTACTACTGCTGCTACTGCTGCTGCTGACTGCTACTGCTGCTGCTGGCTGCTACTGCTACTGCGGGCTGCTACTACTGCTGCTGGCTGCTACTACTGCTGCTGCTGCTGGCTGCTACTACTGCTGCTGGCTGCTACTACTGCTGCTGGCTGCTACTGCTACTGCAGGCTGCTACTACTGCTGCTGGCTGCTACTGCAGCTGCTGGCTGCTACTGGTACTGCTGCTGCTAGCTGCTACTGCTGGCTGCTACTGCTGCTGCTGACTGCTACTGCTACTGCTGGCTGCTACTGCTACTGCTGCTGCTGGCTGCTACAGCTACTGCTACTGCTGCTGCTGGCTGCTACTGCTGCTGCTAGCTGCTACCTCTTCTTCTACTCCTCATCCTCCTCCCCCTCCTCCACCTACAGCTGCTTTGCTAGCTGCTCTGCTGGCTGCTGCTGCTGGCTGCTGCTGCTGCTGCTGCGGCTGCCGCTGCGGCGGCCATTACGGCTGCTGCTGCTGCTGCTGCGGCGGCTGCGGCGGCGGTGGAGGAGGGTGAGGAGGATTCGGAGAAGAAGAAGAATGCTGCTGCTACTGCTGCTGCTGCTGGCTGCTACTACTGCTGCTGGATGCTACTGCAACTGTGGGCTGCTACTACTGCTGCTGGCTGCTACTGCTGCTGTTGGCTGCTACTGGTACTGCTGCTGCTAGCTGCTACTGCTGGCTGCTACTGCTGCTGCTGACTGCTACTGCTGCTGCTGGCTGCTACAGCTACTGCTGCTGCTGGCTGCTACTGCTGCTGCTTGTTGCTACTGCTACTGCTGGCTGCTACCTCTTCTTCTCCTCCTCATCCTCCTCCCCCTCCTCCACCTACAGCTGCTCTGCTAGCTGCTCTGCTGGCTGCTGCTGCTGGCTGCTGCTGCTGCTGCTGCGGCTGCGGCTGCGGCGGCCGTTATGGCTGCTGCTGCTGCTGCTGCGGCTGCTGCGGCGGCGGTGGAGGTGGGTGAGGAGGATTCGGAGAAGAAGAAGAATGCTGCTACTACTGCTGCTGCTGGCTTCTACTGCTGCTGCTTGCTGCTACTGCTGCTGCTGGCTGCTACTACTGCTGCTGGCTGCTACTGCTACTGCGGGCTGCTACTACTGCTGCTGGCTGCTACTGCTGCTGCTGGCTGCTACTGGTACTGCTGCTGCTGGCTGCTACTGGTACTGCTGCTGCTAGCTGCTACTGCTGGCTGCTACTGCTGCTGCTGACTGCTACTGCTACTGCTGGCTGCTACTGCTACTGCTGCTGCTGGCTGCTACAGCTACTGCTGCTGCTGGCTGCTACTGCTGCTGCTGGCTGCTACCTCTTCTTCTCCTCCTCATCCTCCTCCCCCTCCTCCTCCTACAGCTGCTCTGCTAGCTGCTCTGCTGGCTGCTGCTGCTGGCTGCTGCTGCTGCTGCTGCGGCTGCGGCTGCGGCGGCCATTACGGCTGCTGCTGCTGCTGCTGCGGCGGCTGCGGCGGCGGTGGAGGAGGGTGAGGAGGATTCGGAGAAGAAGAAGAATGCTGCTGCTACTGCTGCTGCTGCTGCTGGCTTCTACTACTGCTGCTGGCTGCTACTGCTGCTGCTGGCTGCTACTACTGCTGCTGGCTGCTACTGCTACTGCGGGCTGCTACCACTGCTGCTGGCTGCTACTGCTGCTGCTGGCTGCTACTGCTGCTGCTGGCTGCTACTGGTACTGCTGCTGCTAGCTGCTACTGCTGGCTGCTACTGCTGCTGCTGGCTGCTACTGCTGCTGCTGGCTACTACAGCTACTGCTGCTGCTGGCTGCTGCTGCTGGCTGCTACTGCTGCTGCTGGCTGCTACTGCTACTGCTGGCTGCTACCTCTTCTTCTCCTCCTCATCCTCCTCCCTCTCCTCCACCTACAGCTGCTCTGCTAGCTGCTCTGCTGGCTGCTGCTGCTGGCTGCTGCTGCTGCTGCTGCGGCTGCGGCTGCGGCAGCCGTTACGGCTGCTGCTGCTGCTGCTGCGACGGCTGCGGCGGCGGTGGAGGAGGTAGAGGAGGATTTGGAGAAGAAGAAGAATGCTGCTGCTACTGCTGCTGCTGGCTTCTACTGCTGCTGCTGGCTGCTACTGCTGCTGCTGGCTGCTACTACTGCTGCTGGCTGCTACTACTGCTGCTGCTGGCTGCTACTGCTGCTGCTGCTGGCTGCTACTGCTGCTGCTGGCTGCTACTGGTACTGCTGCTGCTAGCTGCTACTGCTGCTGCTGGCTGCTCCTGCTACTGCAGGATGCCCCTGCTGCTGCTGCCTGCTGCTGCTGGCTGCTACCTCTTCTGCTCATGCTACTGCTGCTGCTGGCTGCTACTGTTGCTGCTGGCTGCTACTGTTGCTGCTGCCTGCTACTGCTGCTGCTGGATGCTACTGCTGCAGACTGCTATTGCTACTGCTGCTGCTGGCTGCTACTGCTGCTGCTGGCTTCAACTGCTACTGCTGCGTCGGTGGAGGAGGGGGAGGAGGAGCAGGAGAAGAAGATGAAGAAGAAGAAACCGATGACTTATTCACAACAGTTGAGCTTCAGTCACTATGAACCATATCCAACTTGGTTATTGCGAAATCAAATAATGCTCACTGAGTGGCACTGGAGATGAAGATTACGCTTGCTGCAGGGCACAATAATATCATCATGCTAAAGCCTGTTCACAGATTTTTTTTTTCAAGGACTAATTCTGTGATAGTCATTTGTCCTCGAGTGTTAATCAAACCTAACCCAGCCACTGAGGGGGGCAAGCCAGCCTCAACTTGGTGCCGGTCCCAAGCCCGGGTAGATGGGAAGGGTTGGCGGTAGGAAGGGCATCCGACCATACAGATATTTTCAAAACTAAAATATGACGACCTGAGGTCTAAAGGTTTGTTGGGTGATGAGGTATGGGACAGAAACATATGGAGATCACTGGCCAGAAATATCGACCCCACATAAAAGTGGGAAAAGATGTAGAAGAAGAAGAAGAAGAAGAAGAAGAAGAAGAAGAAGAAGAAGAAGAAGAAGAAGAAGAAGAAGAAGAAGAAGAAGAAGAAGAAGAGAGTGTTAACCAAACCAGGTTCTTTGAGACTGGAAGAGTCTCTTCATTCCAGAAGCTACCATCCTCATGGCGTTGATCCAGATTCATGCTATAAATGAAATATTTGGTGTATTTTTGAAGACTTCATCTCATCTTTTGATCATTTCTTTAAATAACTTTCTGAAAATGTAATATAAGGAAATTTTTTCCGCGTCGGTCTTCAATGGAAGGAATACACCTTCAGGAAGATTCTACGGCTCCATCAGCAGCTTTTCCATAGGGTTACATATGGCATGAACTTCTGGTAATCTGGAACAATTCCCAGTATGTTACATAATCCATTACTGGGGACAGAATTACTCTCTGCTTTTAGATATAATATATATAGAGAGCTCGTCTGAGATCCTATGGCCATGTAGTAAGAAGAGGAGAGGAGGAACCAATCAGGAGAGCTAAGAACATGCCAGTGATAGGGAGAAGGAGTGTGGGGCGCCAGCGGATAAGATGGATGGGCGTGGTGGGGAGGGATATGGGTGATGTTGGATTGGAGGAGGGAGATGCAAGGGATAGGAACAAGTGGAGGAAGTTGACTCGAGCGGCCGACCCTGCTATTCAGTGGGATATATGTATGCTTACATGCATAAATACATACATACATACATACGTATGTACGTACGTACGTACATGCGTATGTACGTACGTATGTACGTACGTACGTACATACGTATGTACATACGTACGTACGTACGTATGTATGTATGTATGTATGTACGTACGTACGTACATACGTATGTATATACGTACATACTTATGTACGTACGTACGTACGTATGTACGTACATACGTATGCACGTACATACGTACATTCGTGTGTACGTGCGTACATATTTACGTACTTACATACAGACATACATACCTACGTACATACGTATGTACGTACATACATACATACAACATGCATACATATTTATGTACTTATATTGGAAAAGACATCCAATGCTGCGTTCGAAAGAACCTATACAAGATTCAATTAAGCAAAAAAAAAAAAATTAATCGTAATTCCAGGGCGGTACAGAGCATAACCTCGCGCCTCGAGCAGAGGCGTCGAGGGGTGTTGTGTATCGGTGGATCCGTCCCGGCCGCGCCTTACCGACTAAGTTACCGTTTGAGCGCAGCTCCAGGGAGGGTGGAATTATATTTAACAATTAATATACATAGCTTTAGGGCCTGAGGACAACGTCTTTATTTCCGACTTCAAATTTCCAGGACAGCTTCTTTTGTGACATAGAATCAGATTTCCCCATTTACATATGGGTAGCTGTTTGTCACTTGCCGTGTGTGTGTGAATGGAAGAAAGGGAATCTCCTGATATTTAGTATCCATAAAAGGCATCAGAGAAAACTGCAAAATATATTCAGGTCTTGAAGAAAGACTATGCATCGAACATCCCAGTTGAAGACTAACATTCCTCTCGTCCAGAAATGATTCTTTGACACAATTTTCTTGAAGACTTGGAGTTCGAGCTTTCGAAGGCTTCCAGCCTCCATTGTCGGGAAAGAGAAGAAGCAAATTGTGTCAAAGGATCATTTCTGGAAGAGAGGAATGTTACTCTTCAACTGGGATATTCGATGCATAGTTTTTCTTTAAGACTTGCAATATATTTCGCAATTTTCTCCGATGCCTTATATATATATATATATATATATATATATATATATATATATATATATATATATATATATATATATATATATATATATATATATATATATGAGTAAGTACTAACTGTTAGCATACAGCACTAAATGGTAAGGAAACCCATCAGTTAAACAACACATAGAAATCATAGCGCTATATATACATATACACACGCACACACACACACACACACACACACACACACACACACACACACACACACACACACACACACACACACACACACACACACACACACACACACACACTATATATATATATATATATATATATATATATATATATATATATATACACACATACATACACATACATATATATACATATACACCCACGCAAGCATGAACATACAATAATGCATACATAAAAAACAAGGACAAATATAATGATAATTAGAAAAAAATAATAATAATTAAAATAATATAAAATAAAATATAAATAATAATAATTATTTAAATAAAACCTAGCAAAAGCAAGAACAAACCTATGCGCTTAAACACAAAGTTGTAAATATGAACTCACATACCTACATAAATGCACATGACCCTTATAGACACACACAAAAGTGTACAAAAACATATACAGCCACACATACGATCATACAAACATTCAAATAGATAAGTAAAAGATTTAGCTTTGTAATTATAAGTCCTAGGTTCAAATCCCGGGGTAAAAATTATTCATATATATATATATATATATATATATATATATATATATATATATATATATATATATATATATGAATCATATTTACCCCAACCGGGACTTGAACCTGGGACTTATAATTACTAAGCCAAGGCGCTACCAACTACACCACAGAAGGTTAAAAGGAAACAGACCATATAGTTTTTATCTGCTATACTATGGAATGAACGTATTCTATCTGAATGCCACTATGTTCATATTACAGATTCCCCAACCTCACTCGTGGTTTCGTTTTCGCATTTAATTCAACTCCCAATCTCATTCGGGACCAACAATAACCAAATAAGGACATTACATATGTGAAGACTTGAATCATTTTTACCCCGACCGGAACTTGAACCTAGGACTTATAATTACTAAGCCATATATATATATATATATATATATATATATATATATATATATATATATATATATATATATATATATATATATATATATATATATATATATTAGAAGTTATATGTGATAATTTCCTATTGTATTGTCATTTTTAACTGTTATCGATTGTTGGTTTCATTGTTGTTAATTTGGATCTGGTAACAAGGAAGGGCAGTGGGCTACAGTGTGAACGGGATGTTGTTGCAGTGATAGTCAACCAGGGTGCATGATGCAACCCAGGGTTCATGAATATTTTCAATGGGTACCTGGAAATAATGGGGTACATGGAGGGATACATGTCAGTGCCAGTGTGTATGAGAGTGCACAGTTAAAGACTGAGTTATGGAAAAGAAAAGTTGAAACTAAGGACTTCGGTAGTATCTCCTCCCTTGATCAGTACCTGAGAGAGTGCAACTGGGAAGTGTTATCTCCTTCACTAGAAGAAAATATGAAGGATTTTGTCATTTTCTCATTTTGGACAGTCTGCAGAAGAAGTTTGGTGTGTATTTCCCCTTATCTAGAGCCATGAGCACTCGAAGAATGTATGTGGATTGTGAATCCCTTTGTCTCAGCTAATTCCAGATCTGCCAATTTGGAATCAAGGACACCAACTTTCCTAAAACTGTCCACTGATTTTGCACAGAAGTCATCATTTCATGAATTCTCCTACTATAGAGATTTCTGATGCTCAGTTCTAGGAATTCCAGACTACTAAGAACTTGTACGAATGGCCATGACTTAGCTAGTTCGGATGCCAACAACATAACTGGCAGAAAAGGCTTCTTTAATCTGGTGGATATTAAAACAAAAAAGCGAAACCAGTTACAAGATATGGATTCTCTGATGATGGGGGCACTGGAAAGTGAAATGAAATCTTGAAAAGATATTTGGAACATTGCAGCAGCAGCAACCCAGTCACTGAATATAAAACCTTTTTAATTTGCTATTCTGTAACGTGCATACAATGTAATATTCCAATTGTATTTTTTTTTTCAAACCATTTGGAAAAGCACATGATATGTACGTTTAAAAGTAGAAATACAAAATTTATACACAACTATTTTATTATACATTTTACCACCTATATCAAAATTATTTAGGACCGATTAGCTATTTTCTATGTTCAAAATAGACACCTCATACTTAAGACGCGATTTTTTGAGTTAGGGTACATGAATTTCTCAACAGCTCCCGGAAGGGTGCATGAACTTAGAAAAGGTTGAAGAACACTGGTTTACAGTTGTTGGCGGGCGTTCGGGGGGTGAAGAGCAGTACTTGTGGAGTTGTTGTGTGACGGATTTGCTTTACTAGTTGAGTTGTGTGACGGAGTTGCTTTATTTTTGAGTTGTGGAACTTTTTGTATTTGGTGGTTTGGAGAAAGGGGGAAAGGTGAAATCGGGTTTTGAACAGGTCTGAGTGGGCTTTTAACTTCCGATACGTGCACGTGGAGTTAAGCTGAGGTCAGTGATAAACATTATTTTTTTCTATCTCGACTATATACATATATATATATATATATATATATATATATATATATATATATATAATATATATATATATATATATATATATATATATATATATATATACGTCACACAACAACGTTTCAAACATCCTCTGTGTTCATAATCATGGACCTATGAAAGATTGAAAGAGAACATGCACATATTATTATTATTATTATTATTATTATTATTATTATTATTATTATTATTATTATTATTATTATTATTATTATTATTATTATTATTACTATTATTATTATTATTATTATTATTATTATTATTATTTGTCATTTATATGTATATACACTTATGTGTGTGTGAATATGTGTGCATATATATGTATTCATATGTATGTTTATGTATGTAAAGTTGCATGTGTGTGTCTATATGTGTATGCATATATATTTGTATATGTTTGTGTATGTATATGTAAATGGGTATGTGTGAATAACTTAGTTATCTGTAGTAGTAGTAGTAGTAGTAGTAGTAGTAGTAGTAGTAGTAGTAGTAGTAGTAGTAGACATAATAATAATAGGAAGTCTAATAATAGTAATAATAATGATAATGCATACATACATACATACATAAAATTGAGTAATTACATACATACATATATACATGCGTACGCACGTACATACAGACAGAAATATAAACAGTCCTTGTAAGAATAGTTTTGATATAGAAGCTCTCATAGCTGTGGTAAGAGCGGGTTGGGGGGTCTTTTTTGCATATATTTTTTTTTAAATGATTGTGACACCAGGACGGGCCAAAATAAAAGATATATAAAATAAAACAGCCCTCATCGGGCCTGGGCACGAAAAATACATAAAGAAAAACAGAGATGGAGAGTGTAATGACTTGTCAGATGTGAAGGGATAAAAGATGTGTGATGAATATCCAAGAATATTCAGTGTAGCTGTAGGCATAGAAAAAGAACCGTAACTGAAGGAAGACTTTACATCGAACTGTCCTGGACAGACTTATTTAAGTTCAAAAAACCTTCAGCTGTAGTATCGCAACTGGCGGATGGTGCCACGAGCCAACCTACTACATGACAATAGCTTCATTGTTCATTATGTTGATATGTTTACAAGGTCATACGACACTAACCTCCATCCTTATAGTACATGTGTCTATTTATGCATGAGTGTTTGCAGTGTGTGTGTGTGTGTGTGTCTGTTTGTCTATAGGATATTTATTCATAACTGGAAAAAAGACAAGCTCACACATACATTGTATATATATATATATATATATATATATATATATATATATATATATATATATATATATATATATATATATATATATATATATATATATATATATATTATATATAGATATAGATAGATAGATAGATATAAATGAATAGATAGATAGATGTTGAGCATCAAGAGACCCTAACCTGCATTGCAAGGAAGTATTTTATCTATTTTTCTGTCTATCTGTATATGTATTTATAATAAAGATAGACAGATAGAGAGAGATATAGATAAATAGATAGATATTATATCCATTATTATTATTATCATCATCATTATTATTATTATTATTTATAGTGGTAGTAGTAGTATCATTATTATCATTTTCTGATGTTCATTGTAATCAGTGGATGTTCTGGGGCATTTAATAATAATAATAAACCTTTATTTCCATTATACGATGGGTATTCGTCAGCCGGGGCAAGCCCAAACCCCCCACTATGGTGCCCAACCACAGCAATAACCTGCCAGTAAACAGCTTAAACCCTCGGTCTTGGTCGGGAACCGATCTCTCGACCTCGTGAATGCGAAGCCAGCGCGTTACCACTGTACTATACTATTTGGAGATAGTGTTATCGGATTGGGTATAACTAAACACAACCTGTGCACAGACATTGGCTCCCCCTCCACCTGGTGGTACAAAGCCACCACCGATCTTCAACGAATCACCCTGCCTAAGAACCTTCAACGAAGCACGGTCAGTGTGTACCGTCTTAGACTCGGGTACAAGTGCACCTGGCGAAGAGTGGATGAGACTCGGGTACAAGTGCACCTGACGAATATGGGATGATATCATCGGGTAATGCACCTTCTACCAGGTAGCCTCACCACATCCACTGCTCCACTGCATCCTCGAATGCAATTCCTTTCCAAAAATTCTACGGAAAACTGGTGCCCCCGCAACATCCAGCGAAGATTCAAATGCCCTTCATGTAGCTAGCTCCATAAGCAGACTAGCAACAAATCTTACCCTACCTTCGGGGCAAAAAGGGAAGGTCCGCTCACCCTCAATGGAAAACATGAACGAACAAGGATTATGCTTACTGAGGGGGGACGCGAGATCACGTGTTCACCACGTGAGATCATATTATTTGCACTACAAGAACAAAGTGAAATCGAGCCTCGCAAGTCTATATGCCGGAATTCCAGAAGTCTTTATGGGCTTCAAAAAGCTAAACTTTGGCCTCATTCTGGAACAGATAATTAAAAATGAGATGCAGAATATTGTATATGATCCTTCATCTTCAGTAAATGTGTAAGATTCTCAACATTTCGGAGGATGTGGAAATATAGCGTGGTTATGCCTACA
This sequence comes from Halocaridina rubra, assembly GCA_037179515.1. NCBI lineage: Eukaryota > Metazoa > Arthropoda > Malacostraca > Decapoda > Atyidae > Halocaridina > Halocaridina rubra. The sequence goes on along the minus strand of JAXCGZ010015437.1, from coordinate 54,715 downwards.
TCAACAGCGGAGTAGATGAAGCAATCAACCTCGGAGGAGATGACGTAATTTTTTTTTATTCGGTCAACCTGGCTATGAAGATTGTGATGTTAACCGCGGGTGTAATGTACATGATATCCTGTGTTTCATTTTTCCTTCTGTTTTATTTATCCTTTATAACCTTTAAACTCTTTTGTTTTATTATCCTACTACTACTACTACTACTACTACTACTACTACTACTAGACGGCAACGAGGACTTCAAGTTGAAGATAGTCTCCAGCGAAGACACTAGTACCTCCCAGGGAGTGGAATCTCTCCATACAAGTCTTCACTGAAACCAGCTGTCTTCATAACTCAAGCTTCCTCTCTGATGCTCAACTATAATACAAATATATATATATATATATATATATATATATATATATATATATATATATATATATATATATATATGTGTGTGTGTGTGTGTGTGTGTGTGTGTGTGTGTGTGTGTGTGTGTGTGTGTGTGTGTGTGTGTGTGTAAAATTTCAACCAGAATTTTAGATCCATTCTGGCTCCAGTGATATATCCTGAGGAAAGGGTGATCTCCTAATGGGTGTTTTTAAGACATTAATGAATATTTACTCTCAAGTTTATACGGGCAAAGTTGATGAAACAAATGTTTAATTTCGCTTTCTTATAAGTTTTTACATGTAGGAGGTTGGCTCATGGCCAACAAATATCTGGTAGTTATTTCCTTAGAGTACAGTGGTAACGCGCTGGTTTTGCATTCACGAGGATGGCAGATCAGTTTCCGTCCAAGGCCGAGAGTTGAAGCTGTTTACTGGGTGGTTCCTGTTTTGGCTGGGCACCACAGTGGGGGGTTGGGGCTTGCCCCGGCTGACGTTCTGAGGATGGATATCGGAAGTGAAACCCGGCAACCTTTACCTTGACCTTTACTTATAAGTGTACTCCTAGATTAGTAACAGAATACCCATTGTATAATGGAAATAAAGGTTAATTATTATTATTATTATTATTATTATTATTATTATTATTATTATTATTATTATTATTATTATTATTATTATTATTATTATTATTATTATTATTATGTTAATCACTGTCTTGTGTCTATCATTGATTTCTTTAGTTTTCTTCATAATAGCTGCATCCTGTCCACTGGAGTGAGCATTTCAATTACTTCTTTGAATAGCTTCCTCCTTCTGAATGCCCCCAAAGAAAGCGCCATATACGGTTGGATAATCAGAGTCGAACATGGCTTGAATAGCACGATGCCACTTTGTTATTCGTCCTTGATATACACTATTTTCTGTTCTTGGCTGAACATTCCACAATTAAGAGGGGGGAAAAGGGGGGTCTTCTCCTTCCTTTTCTCTGGATTCTCCCAATGTATGTCTTCAAAATAGTCATACAAAGGTTTTCATTTTTTCACCCCATTGCAACAGTTGGAGGTCTTCATTCAGCTCTTCATATTATATGCATATGTCACCTGATCAGGGTAAAGGAACGCCAAAGGCAGCTGCAAAGCATCTTGCATTATAAAGAAGGGCAGTATTAGCATCAGATACATTGCTACTTGTCAATCCCATGATGAAAGAAGCTTCCGTTGACGTTTGTCTTACGAAATACTTCTATGAAAGCACGAATAGCAAATTTTCCGAAATCTAATATTATGTTTTCAGGGTTACCATCTGGACGTTTGTCTTTCAGAACTTGAAATGCTCTCTCATATGCTAAGTGAGCTTAATCCGGCATCAAACTATATACACTTGCCAACAGAAAGTCTTTCCTAACCACATGGATTGTGGTCTATTCTTCTAACTGTAATTCAGAATTAGGCATTAAGATAAATATGATTGTTGTCTTTTGTTGGTAAGTTTGTGAGAATATTTGTGGTGCTCTTTAAGCTAAGATAATTTGATGGACAAAATATTGTTTCTATTAATTATGTTACTTTGTGCAAAAAGAAAAAAGAAAAGAAAAATTTAATATCTTTGTAATACTTTTGTAATATTTTGTCAATAAACATACAATAATAATAATATATCAATGATAAAACCATTTAGCTACAACTTTGAAAGTATCATCGCACATCCAGACTTTCGCATTGGCAAGTTGATCAAGCAATGTTTCACTGGTGCAAATAGGATTATTCGCTTCGAATCACTAACTAAATAACTTCATAAGAGCCATTCCGTATTTCCCTTTATGTGGCAAATGTTTTACATTCTTCAGGATGTATTCATTCACCAACTGACGCATAGGGTCATAAAGCTAACCCTTCATTTTTACAGCGGTTTCGTTGAATACGTTTTTGGAGCTCTCTCTCTCTCTCTCTCTCTCTCTCTCTCTCTCTCTCTCTCTCTCTCTCTCTCTCTCTCTCTCTCTCTCTCTCTCTCTTTTCTTTCTCGTTATTGCTTCGTCGTCAGGCTCTTGAACTGTACTGGCAATGATTCTTCGTGGAAGAACAGTAGAATGAAGAGGTTTCTTCATTCATTCATTCATTTTACTTAAAAGCAATTCTTACATTTTGTCCGTGCAGGATCTGGATCATGAGCATGATTATGTTCTTTGTCCTCCAAGTGTTACCTCAGAATTTTCTTTGTAGTTGAACTGTGTTTTCAGTGGTGTTCCTCTACAGTCCTTAATGACGCATCCCCAGTTCTGAGTGGTTTTGTTTGTTGTGTTTTTGCGATACAAAAATCCTTCGTAACTGACCCTATAACTTCCTTTCTGGGACTTGATCACGTTTATTGTGAAGGGTGAAATAATATTAAAGTAATTTTGTGCTGAAATAAAAAAAGAGGAAAAACTTAATATAATAGCTAAGAGCATAATATATAGTTTGTCTTAATAACTACAAATAGACAAATTATTAACTATTTAACACAAAACAAAAAACTAAAGTTTCTTGAAATCGTTATGATTCTTCAAATTCATGATTGTAATGAAGTTGCTAGTTTGTAGTAACAGCTATTTTAGTACCAGCTAATATGTAATACTAGCTATTTTGGAACTAGCTATTATAATAATAGCCATTCTGACGCCCTAGCTTAATTGTACCAGCTATTTTGGCATCCTCTCTTTTGGAACAAGCTATGTTCCGGTTTTACGTCATGGACTCCCTTTTCTACTAAGGGCTAGGACGGTTGCCTTCTTGTGAATGTCTTGTTTTGGCAGATGTAATCGTTACCGTGAGTACATGCCCTTGTTAGCCTCAGACCGTGATAGAAGAAGCTATAAAGTTGCATACTCCATGTATGCAGAATATAAAATACATATATGAATATATATTAACGTAATAACACTAGTTACATATATACATATAATATAAAAATCATCTGTATGAACATACACACACTATGAATAAATATATGAATAAAAAAAGATGGGAAACATCATATACATGAAAAGATGTCAATAAAATAGGTGATGTATATGACAAAGGATATGACAACCTTTACAACAGGTGCTTCATCTTGGATTGAGGTGAAGTTAGGTTAAACTAATCTCACCCTTACCTAAATATCTCTAAGTGATGTATATACAGTAGTTCTCAGCCAAGCAGGAGTGACTTGAAGAGAAGCATTTATAATCATTCAAATTCATATCTATCATTTTATACCTTATACCTCTTGGGTTCGACTTTGAGGCGGCAGGTCGAGGGTTCGCGCCCCGTCTCTTACTGAGGTTAGTAAGGGTATACACTCAGGGTAACGATAACATCTGCCAAAACAAGTCCTTCGCAAGAAGGCAACCGCCCTAGCCCTTAGTAGAAAAGGGAGTCCGTGACGTAAAACCGAATCCATCCATTTCTTCGTGCCCAGTCCCCGATGAAGGCAGATTTTTGTTTAACCCGTCCTGATGTCACAATCATATGAAAAAATACACAGACACACACACACACACACACACACACACACACACACACACACACACACACACACACACACACACACAGAGTAAAAAGAAATACGATGTTTTTTTCTACTTGCATAATCTATAATCTCTTTTGTCTTCAAGTTTGTCATAAATGGGTTTATATGTGCATACACACGGATATATATATATATATATATATATATATATATATATATATATATATATATATATATATATATATATATATATATATATATATATATATATATATATATATAGTAAGGAAGCCCATCAGTGAAACAAAACTTATAAAACAATGCTATATTTCGGATCCTAACTGGATCCCTCCTCAAGCAAACTCATCAGTGAAACAGCACATAAAAAATAACGCTATATTTTGGGTCCTAACAGGACCCGAAATATGGCTTTATTTTCTGTGTTCTTTCACTGATGGGCTTCCATACCATTTGGTCCTGAGTGATAGCAGTTTATGCTTACATATATATATATATATATATATATATATATATATATATATATATATATATATATATATATATATATATATATATATATATATATATATTATATATATATATATATATATATATATATATATATATATATATATATATATATATATATATATATATATATATATATATATATATATATATATAGACTTTGCATCCTGGTTTACCATAAATATTATTACATCACCTTGTGTGAAGAAGAGATACCTGTAGTGAAAGAAAAATAGACATTATTAATAATAATAATAATAATAATAATAATAATAATAATAATAATAATAATAATAATAATAATAATAATTGCAGCGAGTTAACTGCTAAATTAGACCTTGTTCATCCCATACTTCCCAGCCCAGAAGGGTGTTGCAGAATAAGCTCTTTTGATTGGCTGCCTAAAGGGTGTGACAGCATAATGTTTTTTGATTGGCTGCCTAACGGGTGTGGCAGTATAACATCTTTTGATTGGCTGTCTGATGGGTGTGAGAGTAAAACGTCTTCTGATTGACTGTCTGTTAGGTGACTCTTTGACTGGATCCGCGAAGGGTGCAACAGTATAACGTCATTGAATTCGCTGCCTGAACGGTGTGACAATATACCATCTGACTGGCTCACCAACTTAAAGTCATCCATGAAAACGTCCCATTGTTGATATCATTGCTGGCAATATCACTAAGCCTAAAACAATTAAATCTATTTTTTTGTTAATATTTTAACCACTGACGCTTAAAGGTACTTAAAAAATTGATCATAATCTATATCCAATCATATCGTATATTAAAAATGTCAAGATTATACCTAATTTAATATTAATTTATGACCCATCTAGAAAGAATGAGATTGGTAGCCCTGCATCCATTGCAGTGCCAATGGTGGCACCAGTGCTGTTCTATAGCATGCTATAGAACAGATAACGAAGCAATAGAAAGTTTGAACTTGAAATTGAAGAAATTATAAGAAAAGAGAAAATAAATAGTTATAGAAAAAAATTGGACAAAATAATGCAGGAAGTAGCAGAAATAATATTGAATAAAGCTTATAAAAGAAGGATTAATAGTAACAACAGAAAGGAACAGCCATGGATGAACGATGAAATAAGAAATAAGATTAATTAAAGAGAAGATGCAAACAGGCGAAAAAAAAATGAAAGGAATGAAGAATTAAAAAAAGCAGTGATTGATTGATTGATTCGGTTTTACGTCACGAACTCCCTTTTCTACTAAGGGCTAGGACGGTTGCCTTCTTACGAAGGACTTGTTTTAGCAGATGTAATCGTTACCCTGAGTGTATGCCCTTACTAACCTCAGTCCGTGACGGGGCGCGAACCCTCGACCTGCCGCTTCAGAGTCGCAGACGCTACCATTTTGCCACGGAGAATTAAAAAAAGCAGTATGAAGAGGAATTTAAAATATGAAAGAAAGAGACACAATTATTGGATTAAAAGAGAAATAACGAGTGTGAAATGAAAATAGTAGCGATTGAAATAAAGGCCGAAAAGAATAATAAGCTTTGGGAAAATATAAATGAATTTAATATTGAAAAGACTAAAGGGGGGTTTACACGGTCAAACGGTTCGTGTTCGACAACCAAATACCCCGTTCACACGTTCGAACATCACTTCAAACGGTTCGTGTTTGACAACCAAATACCCCGTTCACACGTTCGAACATCACTTCAAACACTTGTCTGTCGAACCGCGTTCCACGAACCGTTTGACCCTGTAAACGGCGAACATCACTTCAAACACTTGTCTGTCGAACCGCGTTCGACGAACCGTTTGACCGTCTAAACCCCCTTAAGAAAGAAACGTTTTAATTATATAATGAGGATGGACAAAACCGAAATGAAACAGAAGCTGAGAATGATTTATTGGAATTTGGAAAAAAAATTATTGTAAAAAAATTATAATGAAATAAATACAGTATGGAATGAAGAAACGAAGCAAAAAATATATAAAAAAAAATATAGAAAACTATACAGGAAAAAATTCAGATGGGAGATTATATACATCCAGCTATATTAAAGGAACATTTAGAAATATCAGCTAATACCGAAAACGAAAAAATACCAATGAGTAAACCTGTAGTAAGTGAAGAAAGGGTTAAAAAATGCATAAAGATATTAAAGAATAATATATATATATATATATATATATATATATATATATATATATATATATATATATATATATATATATATATATATATATATATATATATATATATATATATATATATATATATATATATATATATAAGTGAAATATGCATATAGAAGTCCTAAAAAAGTGCTTCAAGAATGAAATGGAGAAAGAAGAAGAAAAAAATAGATAAATGAAAAATATCAAGACCAAAAATGATTAAAAAGAAAAGAAAACCTACAGCTAAAGATTTAAGACCAATAGCATTGAACAAATATTTCATATAAATTATTTATGATGTTAATAAAGGAGAGTATAGAAAATCATTTAATTAAAAACCAAGCAAATATGGAAACGCAAGCAAGATTTACTAGTGGAGGAAAAATAGAATGTAATCTGTACATCTTACAGTAGTGTATATATATATAAACCTTTATTTCCACTATTCAATGGGTATTCGTCAGCCAGGGCAAGCCCCAACCCCCACTGTGGTGCCCAACCACAGCAGTAACCTGCCAGGAAACAGCTTAAACTTTCGGTCTTGGACGGGAACCGATCTTTCGACCTCGTGAATGCGAAGCCAGCGGGTTACCACTGTACTAGCCAGCAGGCTTATAAGAAAGTTACAAAACCAAAAAAAGCCACTTATAATTATCTCCATAGATTTTGGTAAAGCATAGGACACCATTAAAAGAGAAAAGATTATAGAAGTAATGAAAGCGTATAAAATTCATCCACGGATAATAGAAGTTGTGGCTTATATCTATACAGAAGATAGAACGTACATAGATTTAGGAGGAGAATTAGAACAAGAAATGAAAGTAACCAGCGATATAAAACAGGGTTACACAGGTTCAGCTTCTTTATTTAAATTGATGATATATACTATTATTAAGAGGATAGAAAAGGAAGGGAGGGGTTTTTAAGAATGAAGATATAACTTTAGGCACATTATTTTTTGCAGACGATGCTCTACTGTTTACAGAATCTATAGAAGATGCAAAATATAATATAAACCTATTAATAGACGCACCCATTAATAGCGCAGGAAGGGAATGTGGATTGGAATTGAATAAAGGAAAGGGCAGTTTGATAATACACAGCTTGAGAGAAAAACCTAATGAGATAGATGGAATCAAGACAGTAGATATACTGATATATTTAGGAATATAGAAGATAAGAAGAATATGTTTAAAACACAAGATAAAATAATGATAGAAACAGCACACGGGCTAGCCAATTTAACATATACTGTGAGAGAAAAAAGTTGCAACAATATATTAATAGGGAAAACTTACTGGAAAAATATAGCTTTACCATCATTATAAATCTAACAGAGACCAAGATTAAAATGCTACGGAAAATGGGGTTTATAGAATAATTTTAGGCGCTACTAATGCTACAGCTTCAGCTACTCTTAGAGGGGAATTAGGAACATCTTCTATGAAAACAAGATTGTTAACTACGATACATAATCAGTATAAATACTGGAAGTGAGGAAATATATTGGGTATTGATGATGATAATTTTTGTTAAGTACCTTTAAGCGTAAACGGTTAAAATATAAACCAAAAAATATATTAAATTGTTTTAGGTTCTGTGATATTGCCAGCAATGATATCAACAATGGGACGTTTTCATGGATGACTTTAACTTGGTGAGCCAGTCAGATGGTATATTGTCACACCGTTCAGGCAGCGAATTAAATGACGTTATACTGTCGCAACCTTTTTTCTCTCACAGCCAATCAAAAGATGTTATACTGCCACACCCGTTAGGCAGCCAATCAAAAAACATTATGTTGTCACACCCTTTAGGCAGCCAATCAAAAGAGCTTATTCTGCAATACCCTTCCGGGCTGGGAAGTATGGGATGAGAAAGGTCTAATTTAGCAGTTAACTCGCTGCAATTATTATTATTATTATTATTATTATTATTATTATTATTATTATTATTATTATTATTATTATTATTATTATTATTATTGATGTCTATTTTTCTTTCATTACAGGTATCTCCTCTTCACACAAGGTGATGTAATAATATTTATGGTAAACCAGGATGCAAAGTCTATATATTTAAACTATATATATATATATATATATATATATATATATATATATATATATATATATATATATATATATATATATATAAGTAAGCATAAACTGCTATCACTCAGGACCAAATGGTATGGAAGCCCATCAGTGAAAGAACACAAAGAAAATAAAGCCATATTTCGGGTCCAGTTAAGACCCGAAAAATAGCGATATTTCTATGTGCTGTTTCACTGATGAGTTTGCTTACCATATATATATATATATATATATATATATATATATATATATATATATATATATATATATATATATATATATATATATATATATATATATATATACCCCAGCCACTGAGGGGGGCAAGCCAGCCTCAACTTGGTGCCGGTCCCAAGACCGGGTAAATGGGGGAGGGTTGGCGGCAGGAAGGGCATCCGGCCATAAAAATTTGGCCAAAACCAAAATATGGACAGTACAGATAACTGGCCAGAAACATCGACCCAACATAAAAGTGGGAAAAGATGTAGACGAAGAAGAAAAGATATATATATATATATATATATATATATATATATATATATATATATATATATATATATATATATATATATATATATATCCGTGTGTATGCACATATAAACCCATTTATGACAAACTTGAAGACAAGAGAGATTATGTAAGTAGAAAAGAACATCGTATATTTTTTTACTGTGTGTGTGTGTGTGTGTGTGTGTGTGTGTGTGTGTGTGTGTGTGTGTGTGTGTGTGTGTGTGTGTGTGCATGTGTGTAATGTTCTTATGATTGTGATATCAGGACTGGCTAAAAAAAAAAAAAATCTGCCTTCATCGGGGACTGGGCACGAAGAAATGGATGGATTCGGTTTTACGTCACGGACTCCCTTTTCTACTAAGGGCTAGGGCGGTTGCCTTCTTGCGAAGGACTTGTTTTGGCAGATGTTATCGTTACCCTGAGTGTATGCCCTTACTTACCTCAGTCCGAGACGGGGCGCGAACCCTCGACCTGCCGCCTCAAAGTCGAACCCAAGAGGTATAATGTATTAAATGATAAAAATGAATTTGAATGATTATAAGTGCTTCTCTTCAAGTCACTCCTGCTTGGCTGAGAACTACTGTATATACAGTACATCACTTAGATATTTAGGTAAGGGTGAGATTAGTTTAACCTAACTTCACCTCAATCCAAGATGAAGCACCTGTTGTAAAGGTTGTCATATCCTTTGTCATTCATACATTACCCATTGTATTGACTTCTTTTCTTGTATATGATGTTTACCATCTTTTTTTATTCATATATTTATTCATAGTGTGTGTATGTTCATACAGATAATTTTTATATTATATGTATATATGTAACTAGTGTTATTATGTTAATATATATTCATATATGTATTTTATATTCTGCATACATGGAGTATACAACTTTATATCTTATTCGGTCACGGTCTGAGGTTAACAAGGGCATGCACTCACGGTAACGATTACATCTGCCAAAACAAGACATTCGTAAGAAGGCAACCGTCCTAGCCCTTAGTAGAAAAGGGAGTCCGTGACGTAAAACCGGAACATAGCTTGTTCCAAAAGAGAGGATGCCAAAATAGCTGGTACAATTGAGCTAGGGCGTCAGAATGGCTAGTATTATAATAGCTAGTTCCAAAATAGCTAGTATTACATATTAGCTGGTACTAAAATAGCTGTTACTACAAACTAGCAATTTCATTACAATCATGAATTTGAAGAATCATAACAATATCAAGAAACTTTAGTTTTTTTTTTTTGTGTGTTAAATAGTTAATAATGAGTCTATTTGTAGTTATTAAGACAAACTATATATTATGCTCTTAGGTATTATATTAAGTTTTTCCTTTTTTTTTATTTCAGCACAAAATTACTTTAATATTATTTCACCCTTCACAATAAACGTGATCAAGTCCCAGAAAGGAAGTTATAGGGTCAGTTACGAAGGATTTTTGTCTCGCAAAACCACAACAAACAAAACCACTCAGAACTGGGGATGCGTCTTCAAGGACTGTAGAGGAACACCACTGAAAACACAGTTCAACTACAAAGAAAATTCTGAGGTAACACTTGGAGGACAAAGAACATAATCATGCTCATGATCCAGATCCTGCACGGACAAAATGTAAGAATTGCTTTTAAGTAAAATGAATGAACGAATGAAGAAACCTCTTCATTCTACTGTTCTTCCACGAAGAATCATTGCCAGTACAGTACAAGAGCTTGACGACGAAGCAATAACGAGAAAGAAAAAAAAGAGAGAGAGAAAAGAGAGAGAGAGAGAGAGAGAGAGAGAGAGAGAGAGAGAGAGAGAGAGAGAGAGAGAGAGAGAGAGAGAGAGAGAGAGAGAGAGAGAGAGAGAGAGAGAGAGAGAGAGAGAGAGAGAGAGAGAGAGAGAGAGAGAGCTCCAAAAACGTATTCAACGAAACCGCTGTAAAAATGAAGGGTTACCTTTATGACCCTATACGTCTGTTAATAAATGAATACTTCCTGAAGAATGTAAAACATTTGCCACATGAAGGGAAATACGGAATCGCTCTTATGAAGTTATTTAGTTAGTGATTCGAAGCGAATAATCCTATTTGCACCAGAGAAACATTGCTTGATCAACCGGCCAATTCGAAAGACTGGATGTGCGATGGGACTTTAAAAGTTGTAGCTAAATGGTTTTATCAATGATATATTATTATTATAAGTTTATTGACAAAATATTACAAAAGTATTACAAAGATATTAATTTTTTCTTTTCTTTCTTCTTTTTGCACAAAGTAGCATAATTAATAGAAACAATATTTTGTCCATCAAAAATCTTAGCCTAAAGAACACCACAAATATTCTCACAAACTTACCAACAAAAGTAAAAAATCATATTTATCTTAATGCCTAATTCTGAATTACAGTTAGAAGAATAGACCACAATCCATGTGGTTAGGGAAGACTTTCTGTTGGCAAGTGTATATAGTTTGATGCCCGATTAAACTCACTTAGCCTATGAGAGAGCATTTCAAGTTCTGAAAGACAAACGTCCAGATGGTAACCCTGAAAACATAATATTAGATTTCGGAAAATATGCTATTCGTGCTTTCATAGAAGTATTTCGTAAGACAAACGTCAACGGAAGCTTCTTTCATCATGGGATTGACAAGTAGCAATGTATCTGATGCTAATACTGCCCTTCTTTATAATGCAAGATGCTTTGCAGCTGCCTTTGAGGTTCCTTTACCCTGATCAGGTGACAGATGCATATAATATGAAGAGCTGAATGAAGACCTCGAACATGTTGCAATGGGGTGAAAAAATGAAAACCTTGTATGACTATTTTGAAGACATACATTGGGAGAATCCAGAGAAGAGGAAGGAGAAGACCCCCTCTTTCCCCCCCTCCTAATTGTGGAATGTTTGGCCAAGAACAGAAAATAGTGTATATGAAGGACGAATAACAAAGTGGCATCGTGCTATTCAAGCCATGTTCGGCTCTCATCATCCATCCGTATATGGCGCTTTCTTTGGGGCATTCAGAAGGAGGAAGCTATACAAAGAAGTAATTGAAATGCTCACTCCAGTGGACAGGATGCAACTATTATGAAGAAAACTAAAGAAATCAATGATAGACACAAGACAGTGATTAACATAATAATAATAATAATAATAATAATAATAATAATAATAATAATAATAATAATAATAATAATAATAATAATAATAATAATAATAATAATAATAAACCTTTATTTCCATTATGCAATGGGTATTTTGTTACAAATCTTGGAGTACACTTATAAGTAAAGGTCAAGGTAAAGGTTGCCGGGTTTCAATTCCAATATCCATCCTCAGTGGTGCCCAGCCACAGCAGGAACCACCCAGTAAACAGCTTCAACTCTTGGCCTTGGACGGAAACTGATCTGCCAACCTCGTGAATGCAAAGCCAGCGCGTTACCACTGTATTCTAAGGATATAACTACTAGAGATTTGATGGCCATGAGCCATACCTCCTACATGTAAAAACTTATAAGAAAGAGAAATTAACATTTGTGTCATCAACTTTGCCAGTATAAACTTGAGAGTAAATATTCATTAATGTCTTAAAAATACCCATTAGGCGATCACCCTTTCCTCAGGAATATCACTGGAGCAAAAAAATAAAAATAAATAAATAAAATAAATAAAAATAAATATATATATATATATATATATATATATATATATATATATATATATATATATATATATATATATATATATATATATATATTATAGTTGAGCATCAAAGAGATATTTTAAGTTATGAAGACAGCTGGTTTCAGTGAAGACCTGCATGGAGAGATTGCACTCGCTGGAGACCATCTTCAACTTGAAGTCCTCGTTGCCGTCTAGTAGTAGTAGTAGTAGTAGTAGTAGTAGTAGTAGTAGTAGTAGTAGTAGTAGTAGTAGTAGTAGTAGTAGGATAATAAAACAAGAGATTTTAAAAATTAGAAAGGATAAATAAAACACAAGGAAAAATGAAACACAGGATATCATTTACATTACACCCGCGGTTAACAGCACTAACCTCATAGGCAAGTTGACCGGATCAAAGATATTGCGTCATCTACCCATGGGGAGAGAGAGAGAGAGAGAGAGAGAGAGAGAGAGAGAGAGAGAGAGAGAGAGAGAGAGAGAGAGAGAGATTTTGCTGTGGAATCTGATCTGGCATTGGTCAACATATATATATATATATATATATATATATATATATATATATATATATATATATATATATATATATATATATATATATATATATATATATATATATATATATATATATATATATATAGTTTATTGACAAAATATTACAAAAGTATTACATAAAAATATTGTTTTCTTTTTGCACAAAATAGCATAAGTAATAGAAACAATATTTTGTCCATCAAAAAAATCTTAGCCTTGAGAAAAAGAAAAACAGATTGATTACATACAGTAGTGGTGGAAGGTAGAGCCAGGCAGATTTATTGTTGTGTAGGAGAGACCCTCTGAAGGAGATTGGCAACTGTAAAGTAATAAATGGGGAGAGTGTAGCAGTGCAACATAGGATAGTAGTAACTGATTGCAGGCTCAGGAAATGTAGGAACATCGACTCCACATAAAAGTGGGAAAAGATATAGACGAAGAAGATGACTCCGGTTTCCATTTCCTACGAAATGTTGAGAATCTCACATCTCCACTAAAGACGGAGGATCATAAAAAAAATATTCTACATATCAGTTTTAATTATCTGTTCCAGAATGAGGCCAAAGTTTATCTTTTTGAAGCCCATGAAGACTTCTGGATTTCCGGCATATAGACTTGCGAGGCTCGATTTCACTTTCTTCTTGTAGTGCATATAATATGATCTCACGTGGTTAACACGTGATCTCGTGTCCCCCTCAGTGAGCATAATCATTCCATTTAGTGATGCCAATCAGGGTTGCCAGGTCTGTCTTTTTAAAGACAATCTGTCCTTTTAGAGACCCGCCAGTCTTTTTTTTCCTCGAGTAAAAAAGGACAGCCGAAAACTGTCCTAGCTCTCCAGCCATTGATATATATATATATATATATATATATATATATATATATATATATATATATATATATATATATATATATATATATATATATATATATATATGTCTGTCCTTTTTGTAGGATAAATGTCCTTTTTCTTAATGCACGTCTGTCATTTTCCTCAAGACACCTGGCAACCTTGATGCCAATAGTCCAGCCAACCTGAGTGTATTTCATCACGTCTAAAGTTCAGCTCTCATGAAAAAGCGAACCGTTTACGGAAAGGCGAGCAACAGCAAGGGCTAACCATGCAATCCCAGGTGTCCGTTGGATGCTGATTGGGGTATGGTGGATACTTCTTGGGGGCGGGCCAAGGTATCTTCTATCAGAGCGAGTGGAAACAATTCTCCCACGTCCTCAGAGGGAGGTTATGCTTCTTTTAGGTTACACTGAGGCCTCGTTGAGGCATTAACCAAGGAAAGCATCCTTATCCTGGTGGAAGTCGAGCTTCGGTGACTCATCTCATACCCTATGGTGCCGGCCTGCGCTGCCGAAGGGGAAACCAAAACTGGTCTCTTGGCTATGGAGACGTGTTGAGGATTAGGAAGAAGTCTGAAGCTCACCGCTGGTTAAACACAAACCCAAATCCGATGACACTATCTCCAAATGCTCCAGCGGTGAGGTTCTTCTAACAAAGAACCGGTAAAGGCCTAAAGAACATCGATTGATAAAAATGAACATCAGAAAATGATAATACTACTACTACTACTACTACTACTAATAATAATAATAATAATAATAATAATAATAATAATAATAATAATAATAATAATAATAATAATAATAATAATAATAATAATAATAATAATAATAATGGATATAATATCTATCTATCTGTCTATATATCTATCTATCTGTCTATCTATATTATAAATACATATACAGATATACAGAAAAATAGGTATAATACTTCCTTGCAATGCAGGTTAGGTTCTCTTGATGCTCAACATTTATCTATCTATCTATTTCTATCAATCTATCTATCTATCTATCTATCTATCTATATATATATATATATATATATATATATATATATATATATATATATATATATATATATATATATATATATATAATGTATGTGTGAGCTTGTCTTTTTTCCAGTTATGAATACAAATTCGATAGACAAACAGACACACACTGGAAACACTCATGAATAAATAGACACATGTACTATAAGGACGGAGTTCAGTGTCATTATGACCTTGTAAACATATCAACATAATGATCAATGAAGCTAATTATGCAGAAAAGACCTACCCACCCGCTCTTACCACTGCTATGAGAGCTTGTATATCAAAACTGTCATCGCAAGTACTGCTTAATATCCGTCTGTCTGTATGTACGTGCGTACGCGTGTGATTACCTAATTGTGTTTACGGGAAAGAGCCCAAAGCTCACATCTTCCCGTCTCCTGATCGGTTCCATTTTATACTTAGTGATACTTATCATACCTGTCCTTAAAACTATGGATTGAGATAGCATTAGCTACCTCCTCGCTTAGCGAATTCCAATTATCAACTACTCTTACACTGAAAAAGTATTTCCTTACATCCTGCAAAGAAGTTTTCTTACGAAGCTTCAAACTATGACCTCTAGTTCTAGAGCCAGCCATATCAAAATATCGATCGCTATCCACTCTATCATAACCATGAAGGAATTTAAAGACTGTCACCATATCCCCCCTCTATCTTCTAGCTTCGAGTGATGGTAAGTCTAATTCCCTCAGCCTCTCATCATAACTGAGATTGCGTATTTCTGGCACCAGTTTCGTGGCATGTCTTTGAACTTTTTCAAGCTTAGCTATGTGCTTTTTCAAGTGTGGATTCCAAAAGGGGGCTGCATATTCGAGTTTTGGCCTCACATAGGTTACATAAATATTTCTGAACATTTCCTTGTCCATGTGCCTGAAGGCTACCCTTACATTTGATAAGGATGCATATGCTGCCCTTTATATGTATTTCTGGAGACAAATCTGCCAGTATGTTTACTCCTAGATCTCTCTCATTTTCTGTCTCTTGAAGTTGTACTCCAGCCACCGAGTAGTCAAGCTTGGGCCTTCTTGCACTTGTACCCATTCTCATTACCTTACATTTTGAAGTATTGAATTTCATTAGCCACTTTTCTGACCACTCATGCAGATTATTTAGATCCTCCTGAAGTTCTCTACCATTGTTCTCGTTTTTTACTTTCTTCACAATCTTTGCATCATCTGCAAACATATTCATGAATGAATTTACAGACTCTGGTAGGTCATTTACATATACAAGGAACAAAAGTGGCCCTAAAACTGAACCCTGTGGAACTCCACTACTAACTCTTCTCCATTCAGACACTGAGTGTCTTACTCTAACCCTCTGTTCCCTTCCTTCTAAGTAAGTTTTTATCCATTCCAAAACATTTCCACCTATTCTAGCCATTGCTTGCAGCTTCCTAACAAGTCTCCCATGTGGAACAGTGTCAAACGCTTTCTGGAAGTCTAGAAATATGCAATCTGCCCAGCCCTCTCTTTCCTGTAAGATTCGGCTTACCTAATCATAAAATTCTAATAAGTTTGTTACTGTTGATCTACCTTCTCTGAAGCCATGTTGCCTCACTGACAAAAAGTTGAAGGATTCCAAGTGAAGAGAGATATGTTTCCTTAGTAGTTTCTCCATAACTTTGCAAACAATGCTGGTCAAGGAAGCTGGTCTATAGTTCAGAGCCGTATCCCTCCTTCCCTTTTTGAAGATAGGTATCACATTTGCTTGTTTCCAGCATCTTGGAATCTCCCCCGACTCCAGTGACCTTTTAAATATGATACTTAGTGCCACTGATATTGAGCTTGCGCATTTTTTAAGCACATGAGGGGATATGTCATCAGGACCTGTAGCTTTATGAACATCTAAATCCATCAGCGCTTTGCATACCTCTGTGGCTGTAAGGTTGATGTTCTCTAATACCGGCCCTTGAGCTTCTATCTCTGCAATCTGCGGGGGTGGGGTATTTTCTACTGTAAATACTGACTGAAACTCCTTGTCCAATTCTTTGCAGATCTCTTCATCCGTCTCAGTGATGCTTCCATCCACTCTCTTTAGCCTCAAAACCTATTCTTTTACCTTCAGTTTTCTTCTGATAAAACTGTGGAAAAGCTTGGGATTTTCTTTAGCCTTCCTGGTGATGTCCCTCTCATAGTCTATCTCTGCCTCTCTCCTTTTACTTAGGTAGTCATTTCTTGCTCTTTTGTAGGTTTGCCAGGTATTTATGTTTTTTCTCCTCCTATACCTTTTCCAGCATTTGTCTCTCCACTCCTTAGCTCTTTTACACCCATTATCGAAACATTTCTCTCTGGCATGAGTTACACCTACTTTGGTGACAGGTATGCAGCAATCTACTATCTTCCCATATTTCTCACAAAAGATGTCATACATTTCTTGTACAGATTTGTTGTAAAATAAGGTTCTCCAGTCAGTAACTGCAAAAAGCTCATTCATTTTGATGTAATCTCCTTTCGGATAGTTCCTCCTCATGTCCTCAGTGCCTCTACTCTCAGGCAGAATATCTTCAATGATATACTCCATCAACAACACACAGTGGTCACTCTTTCCAGTTGGTGGTTCATACTCAATTTTTTCAATATCCAACACTTTATCTGTGAATACTAGATCAAGTAGTGATGGCTCATCCCCACTTTTGGCCCTCGTTGGTTCCATTACATGTTGGTGTAGGAAATTCCCTTGTACGTAATCTAGAAATCTTGCCCCAAATGAGTCCTCACCACTATGTGGGTCAAGATTTATACAATCTATCTCTTTATGATTAAAATCTCCCATAATCAAAATCATAATTTTTTTTTCCCGTGCCATGTTAACAACTGAGTGTATGACTTCAATAGTACCTATATGACTTTCCTCATAAACTTCAAGCCTATTCTGGTTCCTTGGTCGGTTATATACAACAGTTATTATAATGCTCTCTGACCCAGTATTTATGCGAGCAACAAGAAATTCCTTGAACTCACTTTCTATAGCCAAGTTTATTTCTTCAACTTGAATCCTTTCACTTATGAGCAGTGCTATCCCTCCACCAGTCCTCTCAGATCTTTCAACCCTTAGTATTCTGAAGCCCTTAGGAAAACCTGTGACACTGTTTATGTCCTCCCTCAACTTAGTCTCTGTAATTGCTACTATATCTGCCTTACTGTTGTGAATCCTATCTTTTAATTCTACTGCCTTACCAGCTAATCCATCAGCATTTGTGTATAACAATCTTAATGAGGCCCCATCCCCTGATCTTCTGTCATAATCTTCTTTATCTCCCCTTTGTCTGGAAGAACTTTGAAATGAAAATTTTTCTTCTCTTCTTCATATCTTTCCTCATTTAACCTTCTTGCCTCTTGCAACAAGTTTTTGATCTTTCCCATCTCTTCCTGTGTTCTGTATCGTCTAATAAACACTTCTTTGAATTCTTGAAGGTCTTTTAGACTTTTTTTTCTCAACAATATTTCCCTACATGTTTCCCCTCTCTCAAAGGTTACTTTTGTTGGTTTCGGCTTTCCTTCCCTCGAATATTTATCTAGTTGGTGTATGTTTACAATATCCTCAGGAACAACAAACTACTCCAAGCTTTCTTATCAAGTCTACAACCCTAGCTTTATTTTCTTCAAGTCTCCCCTGCCATGTTGGCTCCTGGGATTCGTGTGTGTGTGTGTGTGTGTGTGTGTGTGTGTGCGTGTGTATGTGTGTGCGTGTGCGCGCGATTACCTAATTGTGCTTACGGGAAAGAGCCCAAAGCTCATATCTTCCCGTTTCCTGATCGGTTCCATTTTGAACTTAGTGATACTTATCATACCTGTCTTTAAAACTATGGATTGAGTTAGCATTAACTACCTCCTCGCTTAGCGAATTCCAATTATCAACTACTCTTACTCTAAAAAAGCACTTCCTTACATGCTGCAAAGAATTCAGTTTTATATATATATATATATATATATATATATATATATATATATATATATATATATATATATATATATATTTATATATATATATACACACACACACATATATATATATATATCCCGTATACCGCTTCAGCAACATCCCACTTTAAAAAATTGACTCATTTTTCTGTTTTCACAATCGAAACAATTCATACAACGTCTCATTGTGTAGTGCAATTGGTATTGCCAGTTAGAATTATTTGTAAATAAAATCACGATAAGAATAAATCCTATAAGAAATACCATTAGAAATAAGAACATCTTCGCAGCAAGTATCTTTTAGACGAAACATAAACTAACAAATAAATAAATATTCAATAAATTTCAACATTTTATGGATATAAGCAGTAGTCACCGTGGCTCAAGCGGTAGCGTCCGTGACTATGAGGCGTCAGGTCGAGGGTTCGCGCCCCGCCACGGTCTGAGGCTAGCAAGGGCATGCACTCATGGTAACGATGACATCTGCCAAATCAAGTCCTTTGCAAGAAGGCAACCGCCCTAGCCCTTGGCAGGAAAGGGAGTCCGTGACGTAAAACCGGAACATTGTATGGAGATAAATAATCTTCCTATTGTCAGCTTTTCTTCCTCTGCCTTCAGCGTAGAAGAAAGGTCTGGACTCTGGAAAGGGGATCAAACCATTCGCCAAGAAAAAGAAAAGAATTTCTAAGATGCTTTCTGGCCTCTCGTCTCCTCGGCTTCTGAGAGGAGATCAGAAGGTGCTTTGCCCAAAACTCACCTCAAAAAAGCAGCATTTTCCATACACTTTTTTTTTTTAGCAAGTTGGTGGGGGGGTTTTATTTAAAAGGAAAAAATCTTGTTACAAAACTTACTTCAAAAAAGCAGCATTTTCCATACACGTGGTTTTTTGTTTTGTTTTTTTAGCAAGTTGGTGTTTTTTTTTTTTATTTAAAAGGAAAAATCTTGTTACAAAACTTACCTCAAAAAAGCAGCATTTTCCATACACGTGTTTTTCTTTTTCTTTTAGCAAGTTGGTGTTTTTTTTATATTTATTTAAAAGGAAAAAAATCTTGTAACAAAACTTACTTCAAAAAAGCAGCATTTTCCATACACGTGTTTTTTTTTTTTAAGCAAGTTGGTGTTTTTTATTATTTAAAAGGAAAAAAATCTTGTTAAACTAATATTATTAAATAAAATAACAACTCTGAGAAGAGCGTAATAAGTAAGTGACGTGGTATAGGATCCAGAATTGTTCATCAATTCAGTCTCAAAAAATTGTAGGCCTACCGTAGATATTTATACGATCCAGTCTAAAAAAAAATATGTAGGCCGTAGATATTTAATCGATCCAGTCTCAAAAAATTGTAAGCCTACCGTAGATATTTATACGATCCAGTCGCAAAAAAATGTAGGCCTACCGTAGATATTTATACGATCCAGTCGCAAAAAATTGTAAGCCTACCGTAGATATTCGATCCAGTCGCAAAAAATTATAGGCCTACCGTAGATATTTATTCGATCCAGTCGCAAAAAAAATATGTAGGCCTACTGTAGATATTTAATTAATTCAGTCGCAAAAAATTGTAAGCCTACCGTAGATATTCGATCCAGTCGCAAAAAATTATAGGCCTACCGTAGAAATTTATTCGATTTTTTTTACAACGTCTTGTAGCAGGTTTGCCATTCTTGGATTTTACGCCAAAATTTCTATGGAAATCTACGATATTTCCCACTCACCCTGTTCTTAACCTTCCAGTACATTGTACTTGATATTCTGCAGAGAAATATTGTCTTTAAAGTCGAGGAATAGAACTCGTTTAGGACTAGTTTTACACCAAACAGAATCAGGAATAATCTTAGGACTGAATTATAAGTCATTTTTATTATGATTCGAAAAAACACGTTAATGGTGTTTTGCTGAATACGATGAAAAATGAATATTGTTTATTTTTATGTATAGTTTTTATGAATTTCATTCATGAAGAAGAAAAATAAATAAATACATAAATAAAAAAATAAAAAATAAAATATATATATATATATATATATATATATATATATATATATATATATATATATATATATATATATATAAATTACTCTTTATACGCATTTTTCTCATATCAATTAAAAGTTTTTACAAGTTAATAAACGCGTAAACTCCTTTCCTATAACTTCCGGATACAAATATTGTTTGCCTAATGTGTTACTGTTAGTCCCTATTATGGGGATACTACAAACTGGTTGGATCTGGGGAACTAAGGCTAAAATCCCTTCCTAACGCCCCTCAGTGAACTTCATCGCGATCTGTCACCTCGAGTCGAGTTCTCTAACCACTGCGCTACCGCCGTCCCCACCTCCTTCCCGAAATGCTGATATTGAATTAGGTCCAGTTCTTCGAAAATCCAAATATATTTCCTCGATTTAATTTATTTCTCTTTTTTTTCTTTAATCTCATTCCGTATTCACTGCAGGACTTTAAGGCCTATTTGCCATTGTTACTGGAATTCAGATGGTTGGCTGGAAGGCAGTTTTCCAGGTTCACTGGAAGGCAATTTTCCATGTTTCTTTCAGGTTACAAGAGCGTACTAGCAATGCTGGAACTGGAACATTTATACCAATGGTCACGTAACAATTTTATAATTATTGTTATTTTGTAAATAGTGAAGACTATGCCTTTAAGACCTCCAATATCATTTGTAGCCTTGCTAAACCTCTTTGGGGAGTGTTGTAAGTAGTACTTGTATTCCAGTAATGGTCTCTCTCTCTCTCTCTCTCTCTCTCTCTCTCTCTCTCTCTCTCTCTCTCTCTCTCTCTCTCTCTCTCTCTCTCTCTCTCTCTCTTCTCTCTTTCTCTCTCTATCTATCTATCTATCTATCTATCTATCTATCTATCTCTCTCTCTCTCTCTCTCTCTCTCTTCTCTCGCTCTCTCGCTCTCTCTCTCTCTCTCTCTCCTCTCTCTCTCTCTCTCTCTCTCTCTGATGACACGTGTTGGTTAAGATATGATGAAATCGAACTGTATCTTATATTTAGTAGGTTGGCAAAATGGCCTTTCGGACTTAAATAGGCCTGGTCAGGACATCCCAATATTAAATATTTCTTTAGTTACGATTCTTTTTCTATGGCTACATCTACACTGAATATCCTTCCATGTATATTACACATCTCTTATTGTCCCCTCACATCTAAAAAGTCGCAATACTCCCCATCTCTATTTCTCTGTACTATATGTTTTATTCATTTCCAGGCCCGATAAGGACAATATTGTTTGCCCGTCCTGGTGTCACACTCATAAAAAAGTTGACTGCTTACATCTCCAGATTATTTCATGTTGCTGACCAGTACCTCCTCGCCAGTCGCTTTTTAGATGATTTAAAGTGAGGTTTTTACATTTTTCTTGTCTAATTATTTGGTCGAATAGACTCGGTGTCTTAAGCAAATTCCCTTGAAAGTTGAGAAATTATATCGTAGCTGTTGCATCACTACCTCTGTTCATTTACATATGTCAGTCATTATGTATATGATAAAGAAAATATCATTTTGTTTCGTAATTAGTCCCTATTCGAAAGAGGGTGGAAACAGACACGTTGGAGCTGGGGTATTAAGACTAAATGCCTTCCCTAACGCCTCGTGGTGGGATCGAGCCCGCCTGTTTCCCTTTCTGACTTGTACACACTACCACTGAGCTATCGCGTTTTTCAGTGTGATAATTTTAAAGATATTTTCATGATTCAAAAAATTTTGCTTTATCTCTATTATTGTCTCTACCAATTAATGATAAAAAATGAGAGAGAGAGAGAGAGAGAGAGAGAGAGAGAGAGAGAGAGAGAGAGAGAGAGAGAGAGAGAGAGAGAGAGAGACAAAGTCAAAGTCAAAGTCAAAAACTTTATTCCATCAAAAATGGCTATTACATGATAATTAATCTAATTACAAATTGCAATGTAAAATGTCAAAATAAAACTAATGAAATTTGCAAAGCACAAAATCACAAAATTTACACATGATAATTAATCTAATTACAAATTACAATGTAAAATGTCAAAATAAAACTAATGAAATTTGCAAAGCACAAAATCAAAAAATTTACACATTAAAATATGCATACATACACTTCGTTTACCCAATGGGAGGATAATAATGAGACTAAAATCACTTATTAAGTAGGTGATTTAAAAGATGAGATTTAAGTGAGGGTAATGTTTGGCAACTTCTTAAGTTTGCGGGTAAAGAGTTCCAAAGTCTCGGGCCTATTACATTTAAGGCTCTTGCCCCAATATCAGTGGAAGTTCTGGGCACGTAAAAAGAATTCTGATATCTGGTGTTGACGTTATTGATACGCACTTGATTAACTGTTGGCAATGAGAAGAGCCATTCCGGTAATATTCCATGATTTATTTTAAAAACTAAAAGACAGATATTATATATGAACTTCATGTCCATCCTTAGCCAACCAATCTCTCAAAGAGGGGAGTCACGTGATCATGTTTATGCACCCCCCCTATGGCAACTCTTGCAGCAAAATTCTGGAGCCTTTTCACTCGTAACATCTGGGTCTTAGTCGTGGAACCCCAAACACTTAGACAGTAGTTGAGAATACTTAAAATCAATGTTTGTACTACAATTACCCTACAATCAGGCTCGAATCTTTCATAGACTCTGTTCAAGTAAATAAGGGTCCCGTTCACTTTTTTATGTAGTTCATCGATATGAAAATTAAATGTCATGGTACTGTCCATAATAACTCCTAGATTTTTAACCTTATTAGATGGGAAGAGTGAAACATTGTTGAAATTTATACTGATGTTCTCAGGAATGCGGGACAGGTATTGATTTGATCCAAAAATAACGAATTTAGTTTTATTTTCGTTCAGTAAAAGACCATTACTGTTAAAATAACTTTTGGCACAGTTTAATATATCTTCAGCCCTTTTTAAGATTTCAGGAATTCTATCAATGTCACCAGTAAGCATAATCTGGGTGTCATCAGCATACATAACAAGTAGGCAATCTCTTATAAATTGAGGTAAATCATTAACATATATTAAGAAAAGCAGAGGACCCAAAATTGAACCCTGAGGAACGCCAAAACTGATATCTAAAGAAGAAGAGAGAGTCGAGCCCATTCGAACTGATTGAATTCGATCTTTCAGATAATTTTCGAACCAAAATGAGTCAACATGAACTTTGGAAAGTTTTCTCATTAGAATTTGATGGTGTACACTGTCAAATGCTTTAGACAAATCTAACAATAATAAAAGTGATATTTTCTTATTTTCAATATTACTATAAATTTTATCAGTAATTTTAAGTAGGGCCGTCTCGGTCGAAAGTTTAGGCCGAAAACCGTGTTGTTCTTCACATAATAGACAATTTGATTCAAGGAAATTTATTAACTGGGTGGCAACTACCTTCTCAAGTATTTTAGACAGAATGCTGAGAAGAGAGATTGGCCTATAATTTTCAACATTATTAGTATCTCCACTCTTAAAAACGGGGATGATATAGGGATGCTTCCAGAGGTTAGGATAACTGCCTGTAACAATGGATGTATTTACAATGACT
>JAXCGZ010015437.1:0-17500 GCA_037179515.1 Halocaridina rubra | reverse complement strand
CTATTATCTTCGTATTTATTTACCTTCTGTATTCATTTGTCACTTCTTTTTTTTTCTATTTTCTTGTTCTTTCTTCCCGCTTCTCTCTCTGCTACTTATTTTCAATAATTTCTTTTTTTCATTCTTAAAAGCCTCTCTATATGGAGTTAGATAAAACTCCATTTGCTTCCGATTACAGTCTAAAGGGAGGTTTACACGGTCAAACGGTTCGTCGAAAGAGGTTCGACAGACAAGTGCTTGAAGTGATGTTCGAACGTGTGAACGGGGTATTTGGTTGTCGAACACGTTTGTAGAACGTGTTCGAAAACCAAATACCCCGTTCATAGGTTCGAACATCACTTCAAACACTTGTCTGTCGAACCGTTTGACCGTGCAAACCGCCTTAAGTAAATATAAATAAATATGCATTTTGTGTATATATAAGGGCACCGCGGTAGGTCAGTAGTTAGAGCACTGTACTCCGGAAGTACGCGATCTACGATCGATCTCACCGCGGGGCGTCATGAAGGGCACCCGGTCTTCATTCCTTAGGGCCGAATTGTTTCCACTCCCGTAATGGGGATCAGTACTGACGCTGAACGGCAAACAACTTTATATTTACCTAATTGTGCTCACGGGGAAGAGCCCTAAGCTCGTGTGTGTGTGTGTGTGATGGGTGCAGCCACTCTATTATCTCGTGACTCTGGATTATCCATTTTCTTTAGCATCTCCTTGAAAAGTTAGTCTACTATCGAGCGTCTCCAAGAAGGCTGTTTACTCTCTGTGGTACAGCAAAGCTAGTTATTGTTCTTGG
This sequence comes from Halocaridina rubra, assembly GCA_037179515.1. Taxonomy (NCBI): domain Eukaryota; kingdom Metazoa; phylum Arthropoda; class Malacostraca; order Decapoda; family Atyidae; genus Halocaridina; species Halocaridina rubra. Next base: position 16,707 of record JAXCGZ010015437.1, on the reverse strand, counting down.
TGTGATTACTGTAATAGAGTAATTGATAGTAATGGCATCAACTTCTATTTTATCATTACATATTCTTTTTTTCTTTCTTTTTTGTATATTTTTGTGTATTACTGATATATTGTTTTGAAATTGTCGTCTATATCTTGTAAATATTCTAAGAAGCTTTTATCATTCTCTCTCTCTCTCTCTCTCTCTCTCTCTCTCTCTCTCTATATATATATATATATATATATATATATATATATATATATATATATATATATATATATATATATATATATATATATATCACGTAATGAGTTAAAACTTTGGAACATACGAGGTCTAGGCTATATTTGTCCCATCAGTATATAAGCGTGTAATAACAAAACCCGAAAAGACACTGTTAATGATAAGGAAAGGAAAGGGGGTTGGGGGGGTGTCAGAAAGGGGGTTGGGGGGTGTCGGAAAGGGGGTTGGGGGGTTTCGGAACGGGGTTGGGGGGGTGTAGGAACGGAGCTGAGTGAATCTTTTGTGTGTTGATTTTATGATGTTCTTGGAATGAGGACCAGAGAAGACGATTTAGTGGTAGAATGATCAAAAGCTTTTCATTCTCTAAGTTTATCGACTGCAAAAGGAAAAGAAACACTGAAAGTTTATGATTTGGAAGGAATTTTTTTTCCTCCATTTTCACTTCTGCTTGCAACATTTTTCCTCTCTGTTTCCACTTATAGTTTTATATGAAAAAAATGTCCTTTGCATTTCTATTTTTACTTTTCCCTGCAACTTTTTCCTCTCATTTCCACTTCTACTTCTGCCTGCAACTATATTCCACTTGTACTAATATTTGCCACTTTTTCATTTCTTCATTTCTACTTTTACTTCTTCCTGCAACTATTTTGCTCTCTTCATTTTCACTGTTACCTACAACTGTTATCATCTCTTCTCTTCCATATCTACTTCTCCCTGCAACTTTTCTCACTTTTACTTGCAACTATTTTCCTCTCTTCATTTCCACTTCTACTTCTCATTGCAACTTTTCCTCTCGTCATTTCCACATCTACTTCCTGCATTTTGGGGCCAGTCTATTTTTAGAAGAAAAATAATTCCTAATATTTTTCATTTCCTCTATTTATTGGAGGCACTGTTTGACTGTTTATTTTTAAGCTCCATTAATAACGAAAATTAAACTGTATAGTATATGTAAATAAGCATTTACGTAAATAATTAGTGTAATTTTTTTTTAATACATATAAGCTAGTAGTGAACGTGTTAATTTTTTTCCATATATAATTTTCGTTTTTGAGTATTTAGTTATTTTTGGCATCAAAGTTGTAAGAATTTATTACGGATTTGGTTTGTTTGAAGGCCATCTGCTTTGTTGAGAGAATTAGATGATAAATCACTGGGGTTGTATGTATCACTGGTTATTAAAATGTATATTTTTACCTTTGAGTAGAAAGAGCATGGTCAAATAAAGTACAAAAGAATAAGTAATTCTTTGCGTCACGATGTTGTCAGAGAATAAATGGAGCATAATTGAACCATACAATTGCTGCAATTAAAAAAAAATTATCTTTGAGTAGTGGGGGTGGCTGTCATTCCATATGTTCTGTATCAGGTCATTTGTTTTTAAGTCTTGAGTGACCCAAGCAGAGTGAATGGGGAAGGGGGAATTGGGACAACCATTAATCGTCAGTGAGCTGAGAGGAGTGTTCAAGGCATGTATGGCTGCTGGTGAATGTGCATGCTTTGATTAGGGCACCCCATTACAAGGGGAATTACACCCACTGTATATGTATGTACCATAGGAAGTTCACTTGAGTGCTTCTTTCGTGGTTGGGGCTTGAGTGAGGGCGATCCCTGGCCTACAGATTTACAAAAATATCACCTCGAAATTTGCATGGAACATTGTTCATTGCATCATAAAATTTATTTAACTAGTTCGCCTGCAACTGTACACAAGTAACAATGGGCTTTTTTTTATTTCGTAGATAAAGAATAAATTTATGATTTCAAGCTTGAATAAGAGGACTACTATACAATGAAATTTTATTGGTGACATTTGCAGAAAAAGCCCATAATGATCATATGAACGTGTGCTAAAAAATATCCTCACAACACGATTCACACAGTTTGCAGTTTTGTGTCACTGTTAATCCCCATTAGAGTTGGGGCTGCCACAGGATGAAACTGGGGAATTAAGGTGGGATCCCCCTTTGAACGTCCCGTGATGGACTCTAAAGCGGGTTTGTCCCTTCTCGAGTTAAGGGTTCTAACCACTGCACTACCGCAGTCCCCACACACACACAATATATAGTGCGAAAAGTACTAAGTACAATTCCCAAGGAAACACACATTATATGTAATGTAAATACATACACAATGGCTGCAATCCCCCTAGTAAGAGAGGGCGGCCGGGTCAAAACACACATTCACTATAATCATACATTGGTTGCTTCAATTTCCCCTCCCCCATCATCTTGCTTGGGTCATCCACAGGTAAATGAGCAAGGTTTTTCTGCTGTAAGGCCCAACAGCCACTGACGGTTTAACAGTATAAGTACAAAGCATAATCTTGTGTGTGGTTACACACACAATAATGGAATACACTAAAATGATTTGGAATATTTATTTTCTAAAACTATTATATCCAAAATTTAAATATAAAAGGTACAATATAGTGTTCTTAAGCTAAATTTATATTAAAAACAGTAAACAAAAAATTATTAGGAAGTTATTTCAATATCATGATTATCTCTCTATACGTGAATAATAACGATGAAATGCATTTTAAATATTAAGACTCCTCTTACCGTCATAAAAAAAAAAAAAAAAATCCAAATCTGTGCCAAGAATCAAACAAGTTAATTATAATACATAACAAAAGGTTCACCAAAATCAGACAGATGTATTTTATGAGTTCATTCTAGTTAATTTAATATTTAGAAATGCTTACATGTCGTAAAAGATACAGTGTACCAAACACAGTATATCTGTGTGGGTTTAAGTCAAACGCTAAAAACAATGTTATTGCTGGAGGTGAGGAGCAAGAAACCCACCCTTGTGTATCCTGCAGAGGGGGTTACGAGGGATATCCCTAAATTTGGAGGAAAAACCATTAACTTATAATTCAGACATCCTGTTTCCTCAGCCACACTGTGTCAACCCCCACATTGGGGACTTGTAGTGCTATATAAAACGATGATTATATTTATATTATTTAGCTTGGTCTGTTTTTATAAGAGTAAATCTGCGCATCATAATGCCCTCTCCCACCAGAGGCAACCTAAGAAATAAATAGATCCTCAACTGAGTCTTGCTATTGAAACTAAACTTGCTCAGGCACACACAACATCTTCAATAGTGAATAGAACGAAGTCACGCCTCAGGTTTCATTGGATATCTATGCTTTCTGTTGATCAATGAACCTCAGGTATAATTTAAAATTATCTCCAAAAACGTTAAAAGAAATAAATAAACTCTTAATATTATTTACTCTGTAAGACAAGCCATTTCCTCTTGACATGCATTGTATTAAAATAAATATATTGTATGGAAATATACGCTCTAGTATGACAATGAGTATAGTAAATTAACTTTAAGAATTAAAAATTGATATTTTTAATTCAAGGAAATTAATTTAATATACTCATTTCAGTACTAGAGAGGACTGCATATATTACAATACATTGTTATATTGAGCATAAAATGTCAAGGTAATATATGTAAGCATAATAGACTCTTAAGAAGCTGTTGTTCCCTGAGAAACTTGCGTTCCAGTGCAAGACGAGGAAGATGAGGGTCTTGATGACGATTTGGTGATCATTAACTTGTGTATCATGTTGCGAGCGTAACGCAGACGATTGGCAAGATCTTCTGTGCAACCATACTGAAAAGAAATACAGTACTGCTTTAATCATTGCCTTTACTACTTAGGTAGGTACATAGAATGCGTTTGGGACACTTTTGAAAATAAACAAGCGCACATGTCCACTTACACTGTGGATAACCCAAGGGAAATTGAGGCAACCCTTATCCCTAGGGGCTAAGTGGAGTGAATGGGAGATGTTTGGCTTATGGTAAATGTGTGCTTTGATTCGGCCACCCAACTTACTACAAGGGATGAGGCCATTGTATATAAAATAAAAAACAGCAGAGGCTGCCATACCTCAAACAGAACAAAAGTAAATTAAAGTTCGATATATGGAACAATTATGTCTGAATCTAAGATTATGAAACAAAACTAAAGTAACATTATATTTTTTGTAAACTAAACTATATAAAATATGAAACACTAATCAGACAATACACACGTATACAAACTATACATAATAAAATGTTCCATGATAATAGATAATGACTGACAAAATGAGTAATATAATGCACGAGGTACTTGCAACACAGCACTATGATAACACATCATAAACAGTGAAAATGAAGAACTTGTGATGGTGTATGGCATGAGTTTTGGAAGTGAAATGTTCTACAGCAAAGTGTTACAAATACATATTACTGGTAGTTTGATATAAAATCAGAATTCCATAATATCTTTTATGTACGAGACAAGGTAATCCTAGGATGACACTTATTAAAGTTATGCTCAAACCAGCATATAAATGATACTGTAAATCGAGATGTGAGTGTACAGCCAGTTTTAGGACAACTTACTCCTGGACAACTGCCATGAATATATACTAATTTAATTACTGAAATTAATATTGTCGACAGTGCAAACACTGACTTAAACTAAACTAAACTAACCTAACCCATCTTAAATCTTATAACTACGCATTATTTCTTATTGGAGAATCAATTAGGCAGTCGTCCAGGGAGCAACTTTTGGGGGGGTGGGGGTATTCCAGGGGATAGTTCTGAATTCCACTACAACCTACACCAAACCATTTTACTTCAATTTCCCAATTTCACTTTCTTTTCAATGGCATGCGGCCATCTACTTAGCTCTTTAAGGTAGATAACATAGACCTTAAAAAAAACAACTCTAATTCCTAGTCATTTACTTAATGATACAGCATTCATAAGCTTTACTTTCACTAGAAATATTAAGAGGATAGTATTCCTCATTTGTTAATACTAATTAAATAATATCTGTTTGCATATAGTAGGATGGAAGGCCATTCCTGGAACACAATATGCCCAAAATTTCTTTAGCATGAGCTCGTAACTCTGCCTAACAGCAGAAGATTTTTACCCACTTACCCTGAGAATGACCCAAGCAGAGTCATCAAGGATAAGCAACAACCCTTTATCCCCAAGGAGCTAAGAGTAGTGATCAAGGTACATTAGCTCCTAGTGAATGTGTGCTTTGACTCGGCTTCCTCGTACTCGAGAGATTGCAGCCATTCTATATGCATGTATGTACTCACCTTTTCTATACTGGCAAGTTTGAGGGTCCTGAAGTTTTTCTTCTCATCTATGTAGGTCACAGCACCCATTAATGGACATAATATGATCTTAGTGTGATCTTCAAAGAAATTAATCTGAAAGTAAATATTACACAAAATTATAGGAACTTCTTTATTAAGATATCAGTCAAAAGGAGAGGATAATGTTAACATGTGACAGTAAAAAACGAAACTGGAAATATGCTAGTTATGTTTTTTCTAAAATGCTTAATAGAATTTTTGTTGTGCAGTGGCTAGAAAAAAGCAAAATACACTAAAAAGTTATCAACCCATAAAGTTCGAAAGTAAGCTATCGAGTACACAATAAAAGCATATTTCTTTATACAAAGCTTTCACTCACAGGTCTATTTGTTCCTTGACAAAGGTGCCTCATATACATACACCAATGAAGTATCTGTTACACTATTTGGTGACTTAACTGTTAAGTTACTATATGCTTAAGAGCAAGTACTGTACAGTATAATGAAGTTTAAACAAAGACAAAAGGTTCCAGAGGGTCAAATACCTGTAGAGTTCCATTTGTGAGGTGTAGAATAATCGCCGATCGTGTTCTGAAGTATGTCCTTAATGAGGGAATTCGGGCAAGATCGTCTCCCTCTCTGGGACACATGGCAGCAGCTGCCTTCAAGAGGTGTTCGTTCATGTAGTTGCGGAAGTAGCGTAAGAGCGTCACTTTCTTGTTCAAAGTAGACGGGTAATTTTTTAACTGATGGTAATGCTCCGTGCCAGAGCGTTCAATGTAGTGAATGTTCCTGTGAAATAAATCTTGTGTTAATTGCAGTATCTTGTCTTTTCCATTAAAAATATGCAGTGGGAGGGAAGTTCGTTCCGGTTTTACGTCACGGACTCCCTTATCAACCAAGGGCTAGGACGGTTGCCTTCTTGCGAAGGACTTGTTTTGGCAGATGTAATCCTTACGCTGAGTGCATGCCTTTGCTAACCTCAGACCGTGACGGGGCGCGAACCCTCGACCTGGCGCCTCAGAGTCGGAGACGTTACCGACTGAGCCACGGCGACTACTTCAGTGGGAGGGAAGCATAATAGCTAATCTAGTTGAATTACATGCTAAAATAACTGGACTTAAAACTACAGTGGATATTTAAAACATATATGAATAAAGAAATCTCTTGAGCAGGGTCAATTTGTCAAGATTAAGCAATGAGTAATCAGTTTTATAGTTTCATGCTATCTTCTGCTAAATAGCTAAGCTGAACAAACTAAAGAAAAATACAAGTACATGAAGTACAAAACTTACTCTCCATCAGCGAGTAGTAATAGTTTTGTGAAATCATTGAAGAGAACGCCAATGGAATCATCACACAGTTGGTATCCTAGACCGTATTTATCGCTGTAGTCAACCCATTTACTAATCCATATCATGGGTACACCTGCCGGATCTTCACACTCCTCTGATAAAACAATATACAGTAATTAATTGTATTGACTTTATGTTCAAAGACGTGTAAAAGGCTGCATATACAGTGATCCTTCGCTGGATCGCGTTTTCACTGTACCACGGTTTTTTTTTTGGCAAATTATTTTTTTTTTGGGGGGGATATGCAAAAATATTAAAATATTAAAAAACACAAATTCTCAGTATATTCATTTTTTTATTGAAAAAAACATATTTCATTATCTAATTGATAAAAAAAATTTATTTCCCAGCCTACGAATAATAAAACAGTAAAAAGTAGTAAAAAACAAATTTAGATATACGTACGTACAGCATAACTCACAGTATTGCATCATGCGAAATAGTGTCCGATAGCGTACAATGTATTGGGGTCGCAGCTACGTGAGCTAGCCTATATATTTAAATTTCCAGTAGTTTCATGATTTTATTGATAAAAAAAACGTATTTCTTAGCCTAAGAATAATAAAACAGTAAAAAATAGTAAAAAACATAAATACTAACAGTATTGCAACATGTAAAATACGATACCGCTATCAGCGTTTCGGACAAAGGCTCGTTCAGTCTAACTCACGTGTGTGCCGTTCACGTTGTGCTTATTAAACGTTTTGCTTGTGTCCGATAGCGTACAATGTATTGGGGTCGCAGCTACGTGAGCTAACATATATATTTATATTTCCAGTAGTTTCATGATTTTATTGATAACAAAAAAAAAAGTATTTCTTAGCCTAAGAATAATAAAACAGTAAAAAATAGTAAAAAACATAAATACTAACAGTATTGCAACATGTAAAATACGATACCGCTATCATCGTTTCGGACAAAGGCTCGTTCAGTCTAATTAATGTGTGCGCCGTTCACGTTGTGCTTATTAATACGTTTTGCTTGTGATTTTAAACGTAAATATAATTGTAAAATACCTATTGACATGAGTACTGTATGTCATATAAATTTACACTTGCATGCTGTTATTTATGAAGTAAAGGGTGATTTGTTAACAGTACAGGGAGGGTTTATACAGTTTATACGGTGTAAACGTAAAAATAAATTAAAATATCGATGTACATGTAGGCTGATCCTACTCCGCAATTTTCCTGTCTTGCGCAGGTCCCAGAACCGAACCCTCGCGATAATGGAAGGAACACTGTATATGGATATAATCCTGAATACAGTATCTTTTAGTATATTTATCAAGAACCAAAGGTCCACACAAGGTATGAGAATGAGTACTGGAACCAACTATAACAGCATTTGAAGTTCTCAGTTATTAAAAAAGCACTTTTAGAGATGGAAAGAAATTGTGAAGAAATCAATACTGTATGTGGGCAAATTATAGCAATATTTAAAAACTTCCACTGAACACATACAAGACCAAATAAAGGGATTTGCTAAGTGTCAGTAACATAGCTCCAAGACAGTTAAGGCTACTTCCCATGTGCTTTCTTAATTTTAACATGAATATCTATGATAGAGGCAGTAATAATAATAAAAAGAACCACCATATTTTTACCTTCATTTATGTTTGGCTTCTCATTGGGTTTCGACATAACAACTGAGGTAATCTGAGTATGCAAGTCCTTCAAATAACAATCGGAAGACTCTTCTGACTTCTGAAGCTGGGCGCTGGGTACGCTAGTCACTGGCCGATTTGTATTCTGGCTGTTGCTACCGGTACCTCTTCCAGGAGCAGAGTTATCACTTTTCTTAACCCCTTCTTTAGTAGATTTCAATGGGGAACCATCTGTTGGAAAATAAATATCAAGAATGACTAGAAGTGTATGTTTTTTTTTTTTTTTTTTTTTTTTACACACACCTCCCTGGGCAAATGGGGTGGACACATACAAGCTTAATTAGGGGGATAAAGACTGGATGCCCATGCTAATGCCCCACAGCAGGATCTAACCCGTGTTAGCCATGCACGTCACTTCTTGACTTGAGTAAACAAGCAACTGTTAATTACAGAATTCTTTACTAGCCATCAGATTAACACTTAAAATTATAATAAAATAAGAAACAATACACTTTAATTCTACTTTGTCTGAAAATATGACACTTTTCAGCCTAATCCAAGTATTAGGTACTGATATTCTTCAGACTATTCCAAGTATTATTTATTCATACTTTTCAGGCTATTCCAAGTATTAGTTTGATCATTTTTATACTATTCCAAGTACTAGTTACTAATAATTTTCAGACTATTCCAAGGTTGAGTTACAGATATTTTATACTTTCCCAAGTATTAGATACTTTCTTTCCTTCTCTGCTGCCTGCTCTGTATTTTTATACACTTTTATTAGAAGTAACAAACATTTTTCAAGTACTGTAATAAAAATTAACTACTCAAGCAAAATTGCATACTGTAGTAAAAATTAATTACTCAAGCAGAATTACATCTTTTAACTTTTTGTCTTCATTCAAACCAGAACCAAACATACCTCGATCATTGTTCTTATCTCCTTGGGAATAATGAGTTGCCATAATTCTACCCTGTGGGTCATCCACATGGTAAGTGGGCAAGGGTCATTTGCCATGAGGCCTGACAGCAACAGCTAATTTACTCCCCACCACTTCATCATATGGCAACCCCACCACACCCACCTGTCCTTATTTACTGTGCTACCAAGTGCGGGAAATCCCTTTGGCCCGCGTCACCTACACACAATCTTTCTCCAATCTCTCTTCCCTGCTCCAATGACATGCCAAGTGCATCCAATGCTTTTCAACTGATCCCACACCAAAAATAAGTAAAACCGATTAACGACCAGAAACGTCAAGACAAAAGAAAAAAAACTTCACCAGCAGAAAATGTCCTGACTGGTACTTACCTTTGGTATTGATCTCTATTAAAGGCCTCCTGGTAGCGACAACAGAGCACCTTGAATCAAATCTTGGGGCCATTGTTAGGCAGGATGTAGGAAGTCTTGTTGGTACATATCCTGAAGGAAAGAAAAAAAAAAATTATATATATATATATATATATATATATATAATATATATATAATATATATATATATATATATATAATATATATATATATATATATATATATATATATATATATATATATATATATATATATCTATTTTCATACAGTACTCTCTAACCGCATTCATAGTCTCAATATAGCAATGAAAGGATTGCGATATATATTAAAGAGGATCTGCATTTAGTATTCCGCACAAGTGTTCAGAATGCTTATATAAACTCATAAAATGACTCTTAGAAAATTACCAATAGTCAGAAGTCTTTGCAGATATTAGCAATGTCAGAAATGTGACATTGAGTACATTATCTGTATAGCAGAGCCATTAATCAGTTAATATTGGAGATGTAAAAGAGACTGAAAATCAGTGAACTACAGATTGGAAAGTAAATTATATTTCTGACAATGTCTTAATAAACGATGGAATGTAAACAAAAGTTTCTCACCCATAGTCATGAAGTCATCATTAATAATGGCATCCACATTAGGTCTCAATGCAGGATCCCCTTGTAGCAGCCTTTGAATAAGGGATCGAGCGAGGGGTCCAATCCGAGATGGAATGTGGTACTCGTTCTTCTTAATCCTCATATACGTGTCTTTAAGCGTTTGGGTCTCAAATGGAGGTTTTCCTACGAGGAGTGTGTACCTGAAAGCATAAAGAAGTTAGTATAAATTTTAGCAAAATGTACTTGAATGTATAAAAGAATAGGTTGTGTAAATAAGTTGGTTGTATAAATTTATCAGGCATTAAAGAAATACACACTTAATATCTGGATCCTCTCTTAATAGTTAAAGAAGCCAAAAAGACATTAAAGACTCTGTCAAAAAGAAAAAAAATATGGTGGAAAATATTTTTGACAAATGAAACAGGATGCCTTAAGAAGCATTTAAAGGAGGCTTTGCTAAAGCTTTAAAACTAAAATATACAATATTATTAAACATCTCCCTGAATCAGGCTAAGCCGAGGCTTGAACTAAATTTTCATTAATACTTGAGAAAAGAGTAAACATGTATAGAATGAATAAAACTTCATGATATTCATTTAAAAAAAATATATACAGTACTTACAGAATGCAACCCATAGACCATACATCCACTTCATAGCTGTGGCCTTTCTTGCATAGAATTTCAGGAGCGATATAGTTTGGCGTTCCACATAGCGTCCTGAAAGAAATAAGTGCTCAAAAATAGTTTCGGACATGACATTTAGAGTAGTCCTTACTAGATTCCTTTCTTTCTACCAACAGTGTATGGAATACACTACTAGCGTAAGCTCTTCCTGTGCTACAAGTAGGGGAAGGACTGAAATTTGGTCATGCATACTTCACTACCAGTGAACCTAGGATCTTACGAGGCAGCATGAGTAAGCCGAACACAGATTTGTTTATAAGGGGGAATGGTACTTCGATAATGTCAATAACTTATAAGAAATGTACATCACTGTATTATCTACTATCAGATTGTAGAAGTAAACCTTACATTATGTACATCTTTATTCCAAACTATAATTATGAGGTATAATTATGATGAAGTAAATACAGTACACAGTATTAAAAAAATTACTAACACAACTTGATCATGAAACCAACTCCACCTCTGACAGGATTGCAGTACATCAGAAAGTATACTACCTATTTACTTCTGTGGCAAAAGTCTTAAGGGGGTACAGACGATCATTATTACTGTCAGTAAAAATAATGACACTATTCTATTGGTGTGCTGACACTACGTCCATATGATGGACACACCAACAGTAATAATGACAGTACAGGAATACTGTCAGTAATATTGATCGTCTGTTAGCCCTTTAACATGATTTAAATGTATTTCTTATCTTTCACATGTAAAAAATTGGTACTATAATTACTTTTTTTCTATTTTTCGAAGAAATTTCCTCTCCTTACAAATAACATTCCTGCCAATGATATCTTTCTTTTAACACAATCTACCAATACCGTCACGCTGCAGCAAATTCATCAAACATTGAAGACTAATTAAAGCACCATGAAGGTACTTTACATATGTTGTTATTGATTAATGATGGATAAATATCCAATATGATGCATTGCCCCACTAAAGATAGCTGATTGGCCTAAACAGAACTAAAGAACTGAGGTAGGAATGCTTAATCACTCCATGCCCATTCTAACCTCTCCTGTCAGTAAATTCCTAGGGAAAGAATTAATTCAGGTAGTTAGGATTTACAGGTCCACTCTTCCCCTTCCCCCTCCTTTATTTTAGCTTCATGCTACACGTTCCTCCTTCACAAAGGGATACTACTTGTAACTGCCTATTTTGGCACTGGCATTACAAGCAGCAACCAAAGAGTATAATACAATAATACCCATTACCACTCTGTGTCCACCGCCATTTAAATGGTGATTAACGGCGAAACTTAAAAGGAAAATAAAAATGACCTGTACTTACATTTTCCTTTCTCCTTCATAATCAACTCGCGTAGCCAATCCCAAATCACCTATTTTCAGTTCCATGTTATCGTTGAGAAAGAGATTTCCGAGTTTCAGATCTCTGTGAATGACCTTAGTATCATGAAGATGTTTGACACCGCTTAGTAAGTGTTTCAGAAAGTAACGGGCCTCTGGCTCAGTCACAGCCTTTCGACGCTTGTGAAGTTCCATAAGAGACTGGAATGACACAGACATTTAAATACGCTCTATTCATGCCAAACAATTAAAAATCACAATTTATCCTATTACAGGGGGTCCTCGGTTTATTTAATCCTCGAGTTACGATGTTTCGTGGTTACAACACATCTCCCATAAATTATTTTGCTTCTCTTTTGATAATTTTTGGCTTGTTTTGTCTACCAAGCGTAAAGCAGATTCTTTTGATGTCAGTGCTTTGAAGAATAGGAAAGCCATGACCATGGAAGTGAAATTAGAGATAGTGAAATGCATGGACGTGAGAAACTTTACTACTGCATTATTATAAGTGCTAATTTAGGAGTGTTCCGAATTACACTTTACTGTAATGAACACAGAGTTTTGAACTACTTACTCTTCTGCTACAAAGTTCCAAGATAATGTAAACATTATCAGTATCCTCAAAGAATCCGTGGAATCCCACCACATGGTTATTCTGCAGACCGCGATGGATTGAGATTTCTTGGGCCATTTTCTGCTTCTGGTGAGGCTTCATCAGAAGGCTCTTAGCCACAATCTTTCCAGCGAAGATGGCCTTCGTCTTCAAATCTGTCAATTCGTAACATCTTGCAAAGCCACCCTGCAAGAGGGAAAATAATTACAGTACATCAAGAATAATCATACTTTATACGTCAAAGGCCTTTTACTCTAGGAACACTAATCACTAACCATGCAGGGTTATTTCAGAGTATAAAAATTGTAAAGAAGAGTTACCCAGGGTGCTTCAGGGTTATTCGTATTTATCAGGCAAGTTACTTAACTTAACCTAACCATTTCAGGGGTTATTTAACTTTACATAAGGGTCTGAGGGTTAGTAATTTTTTCAAGATCCGAAAATTCTTATTCCAGACTAAAATAGTGATTGTAATGTACCATCATACACTCTGTACCCATGATGCCAATGCAAGTATAAGAATAATCAGCAGAAAAGGAATCATTCTCAGTAGGTGTCATATTCTCAAAACTACATTGAAAAAAACTTGGTTGCTTGAGTTACTATTAATTCTAGGAAAGTGACAAAATTATTATTTCATATACCGGGTATTTGCCGAAGTGAAGACCAGTTTAAAATATCAATGCACTTACGCTCATGATAATGAAAGGTCATAGAGACTTCGACCTAAAATATTTTTATTAATAAACCCAACATCAAGAGACTGAATTTAGATTATGAAGTTAAACAGCCAAGATATGTTACCAAGTTTTGTCATCCCAGTATTACCAAGAAGTGTAAACGCATTTTATATATACTGTGTATCAACATGTAGTTTTCATGACATGGACAATAATACAAAGATCAATCCACACTTAGAAAGGTTCAAACAAACAGCAAATGCTCAAAATTTTCACCCTCCACTGGGCCTCATCAGGAGCTTTATGATGAGGCCCAGTGGAGGGTGAAAATATTAAGCATCTGATGTTTATATCTGAACCTTTCTAAGTGTGGATTGTACTAAATATATTGTATATATATATATATTTTTTTGAATGCAATCATTCTCACTGATGTGTCCTATATTTCATGTATAATATTATTTCATGGTTTGCATACTGTTTATTCATAACCTTTGTACTATATCAATTCATAGCAGTAAACACTCCAAAATTATCCTGTATCCTCACTTCAGCATAATTTATTTAGATATTGTACAAGGTAAATGTTTGAATGTACAGTTGCATCATAAAATGTAAAGGAGTTTTAAATTTAAAAAAATATTACAGTATGAACATTATAACTGTAAGGCAAATTGTGACTAAGACATCATCAGTATCATGAATATGCTTCAAAGCTTTTTTGTGTAACAAAGCAAGAAGTAAACAATGCAATATATATAGGAAAACTGCATAATATCAGATAAAACCCTAAATACTATCATACAATATGTAAATATTGTAATTATGCATGATTATATAAATAATCTGAGATGGAAAAGAAGTATGCTTTTCTCATGTAAATTAATCTTTGAAATTCATGCTCCACCATTAATATAAAGGAGTTTTCTGATACTAGCCACGAATATTCTTGTGTAATTAAGATACATACTGAAATTATTTTAGGAAATAAAAAGGAATATAAGGTTTTGCATATACAGTACTAAGTACTATACCGTAAAAATCTATAGAACCAGATGATATCGAAATGAACAAGATGGTACAGAAATTTCACAATTTTCCAGGGCAAGTGTACTAAGTGTCACCTAGTGGTATCCCAGGAAAGGAATAGTATCATATGCAGAGTTGTCATAAAGTGCATTATTCAGTTAGACAAGCCTCAGTGAACAGCACAAATCTTATAAAGGAGCTGGGGGGAGCTATAACCTAATTATGCATGGTTAAGAGGTCATCTTGTTAATTAGCGGTTCCGGTTTTACGTCACGGACTCCCTTATCTACCAAGGGCTAGGACGGTTGCCTTCTTGCGAAGGACTTGTTTTGGCAGATGTAATCCTTACGCTGAGTGCATGCCTTTGCTAACCTCAGACCGTGACGGGGCGCGAACCCTCGACCTGACGCCTCAGAGTCGGAGACGCTACCGACTGAGCCACGGCGACTACTCATCTTGTTAATTAGCACATACAGTATATGGAAATATTGATATAGCTACATACAACAGCAGCTCATAATATATTGCATCCTATATCAAAGTGATGTAACCATTTTTGATAAAGACATATCCATTACTTAGCAATAGCAGGACTTCAGGACTCAGCCGCTGGTTTATTACACCTCAGTAGTACTGACACAAGTGCCACATGGGTATTTACTCTAAGGTGTGTTGCCTGACACTAGTACCACATGGGTATTTATTCTAAGGTGTTGCCTGACACTAGTGTCACATGGGTATTTAAGATGTGTTGCCTTGTGGCTTGGTAATGGACGGATATATGTAGGGGTTTGGAGACGAAATCACGACAATTAACATAAACCAAAAAACGAGTTGGGATAACTGACCACGAGAGTATAAGGGTCAAGTGATGAGGTCAGTTCACAGTTGCATTATGACCTTTTCGGAGTAGTGGCACTAGGTGGTTGCTGAGATATTTGTATCAATATCAATGATCTTGATTCTTAGGTTTGGCCTTGATCTATTCTTCCAAGTTTACCAAAATCTTTCAAAACTTCTACTATCAAAAGCTTTCAAGAACTTTAAAACAAATTTAAAAGGAATAAGTACAGTATATGAACACCATTGAAAGGAATCGCAGAGAAATAATATTTACAAAATTAAATGAATAAGAACTATTCATCCCAAACGCAAAATTAAGCTGAATATAAAGCTGATTGTACAAAGGACGAAGCTTTTTGTAAACAAACGACCGTTACAATATGACAAAATCCAAACTTAATGAAAGACTATTTTAACTTGCAAAAACCCTTGTAAATAAATTTCTCCCATATTGTCAGGCAAAATAACATGGAATAAATTACAGTGATTATATATAGAGTTAACTCTTCAATAATTTCCACATTTCAGCAACTCTGTGGTAAAAATTACGGGTTAATAGAACTAATTTATTTTTCGTTGTATATTTTGGAATATGAGGGAGATAACCCCCAACCCAACCTAACCCCCCCCCCACAAAAAGTTTAATATTAATTTTAAAAAAAATTAATAGCATAAACCGAACTACAAAATTGGCCAAGATTTAAAGTTATAATATTGTTTTGAGAGAGAGAGAGAGAGAGAGAGAGAGAGAGAGAGAGAAATTTACTTGTGTACGTATTTACATTTCATTTACAGTTATATGTAGAAAATATTTAACATACGATTATTATTCACATATGGTTTCTAGGTTAGGTTAAAGTTCTGTCTGAGTTATAGGGCATAATCACAGAGATAAAACGGACCACAAGATGCTTTTATTATGGCAAAATAAATATATAAAATAAATAAATTGGGGATATAGCAAAATGAAATATATATACTAAAGTAAAAATAATAAACAAATAATTAAATAGAAATTAAAAATAAGAGAAACAGTAAATAAACAAAGGAGCCAAAATGTAAAAATATTACTATAAAAATTTAAAAAAATTTTAAAACTTTCTCAAGATATATTTAATTTACTGTACCGTTATTATCTACACAAAATTTATTTCGGGCTAGAATATACTTAACAATAATCTCAATTGTTCAAGATTTATACTCTAACGTAACCTAAGCAAAATAAACGAAATAAAAGTCTTTAATTCACAAGTTGATGAAAATAATACCCGACCAATGGCCGACTGACCTTTCCTAAAAACTTTCCTC
>JAXCGZ010015436.1:52500-72500 GCA_037179515.1 Halocaridina rubra | reverse complement strand
ACAAACATTTATTTCCATTTGTACTATGGCTATTCTTTTACAAAGCTAAACGTAAATTATAAATAGACGTGTAATTGAACTAATAAGTAACAGGGTAATATATACACTTACAGTGAAAAGAAATATACCTTTCCTAGAAAATGAAGATTACCTTGAGTCAACAGATGTGTATAAATATTATGACATTAATCGTAATACAAATGTTAACAATAATGTTAATAATAAAGTAGTAATTAGAACGATAGGGAAATATCAAAAGAGGAGGTACAAATGGCATTTATCGTAATGAAAAAAATAAAAAATGGATGGGTGTCATGTATAATGCTTTTAAAAAGACGGGTAGACATTAGCTGAATGGATGGGGAGGAAGTTGAATGTATGCTTCAGGAAATGGAGTCTCCCAGGTGAGGTTGTTGAATGTATGCTTCAGGAAAGGGAGCCTCCCAGTTGACTGAAGAAGTGCTTATGTAGTTCCAATTTATAAATAGAAGGAATATAAGTGCTAGTGTAGTAATTTTATAGGAAGTAGTTTTTTTGAATGTTGTTGGTAAGGTATATGGAAGAGAGTTGATTGAGAAATTTATGAAAGGTATTGAGAGACTGTTTCGGGGAGAACAGTTTGGGTTCAGGAGAGGAAGAGAATGTGCGGCTCATGTGTGTGTGTGTGTGTGTGTGTGTGGTAAGACAAGTGTGTGAGATGTTGTTAGAGAAAGGTAGGAACAATTATTGAGCTATTGTGACTTTGAGAAAACGTATAACAGGGTTAATAGAGAGGCGCTGTGAGATGTATTGCGACTATATAGAATAAGTGCAAGATTATTGAATGCTGTCAAGAGCTTTTACATGAATAGTAGATCAAGTTTTAGAGGCAGGAACGGTATGACTGATTGGTTTGATGTGAACATGGGGTTACGTTCACTAATGTAGTGTTGCCATGGTTCTTTAATGTGAATATGAACTGAGTGGTAAAGACGTAAATGAGGGATTGTTTGGCGGAGGCGTGGAATTAGTGGGTGAGAATACAAGGTTATGAGCATAGAATCAATTGCTGTCTTCAGATGACACAGCACTAGTGGCTGATTCTGAGGATGAATAGAAGCAGTTGCTGACTGAGTTTGTTAGGGTGTGTGAAAGAAAGTAATTGCTGATGAACACCAGCAAAAGTAAAGTCATGAGATGCACGAGGAGTGTTTATGTTGGCAGAATTAATTTAGGAGTGAATGGGGAGCTCCTTGAGGAAATTGAGAGTTTTAAGTGTCTGGGGTCGCATGTGGCAGGGAATGGACGAGTTGTTGCGTAGGTATGTCAAAGAGTGAAGGAAACGAGCACATGTCTAGATGGGTTGATGAACGTGATGAAAAATAGGTATTTAAGGATAAATACAAACAGTAGGGTATCTGAAGGTGTGAATGTGCAGACAGAATTATCTGGAGCAGACTTGAAATACAAGAAAGGAGGAAAAGAACAAGTTGTATGTAATAGAGATGAGGTGTTTGAGAAGTATGGCTGATGTATCTAGAATAGTTAGAAAGAGAAATGAGGAGGCTAGGCAGAGAACAGGTGTTGACAGAAAGCTGTCAGATAAGTTAAATGAGAGAGTATTGGGTAGTCTGTACACCTGGAAAGGATGAGTGGTGAATGATTAACAATGAGATTGTGGAGTGAAGAAGTAGTTAGACAAAGGCCAAAAGGAAGTCCTAGAATAAGATTGTTGAATGGTTTGAAAAGAGCATTGAATGCACGTGGAATGTCAATTGAGCAGGGAAGAGAGTGTGCAAAATATAGAAATGAGCAAAAAAATAGTGTGTATAGGTGACGCAAGTCAGAGAGATTTCATGCACCAATTAGCACAGTGCCCTGTGGTGGGTGGGAGTGAGACGCGCGTGCCATATGATGAATCAGTTGAGGTAGACGATCGGCAGCTGTCGGGCATCATGGCAGAATATCCTTGCCTGCCTAACATGTGGTTGACCCAAACAGGATGGGTGGGTAAAATATGGCAACCCTTTAACCCAAAGGAGCTAAGTGGAGTGAGTTAGGTGTGTCTTGGCTTTTTGTGAATGCATGTCCTTGGTTCAGCCACCCCCACATTACAAGAGAGACTGGGGCCATTGCATATAGATTATTATTATTATTATTATTATTATTATTATTATTATTATTATTATTATTATTATTATTATTATTATTATTATTATTATTATTATTATTATTATTATTATTCATAGTAGTACGAGTAGTAGTAGTAGCAGTAGTATTTGTAATAATAGTGGTAGGAGTAACAGTAGTGGTAATAGTAAAGTAGAAGCAGTGGTGGTAATAGTAATAAAACTGGATTTTGGTCGTATATGTGTTTGCTCTTTCCATTGCTATTGCAGCAATATGCGAATGGTTATTTACACACTGGTTCTGTAATTGCCCTTTCTCTAACGATACACTAAGATAACAATCAAGCCAATAAAAATAAAAGATTTCTGGCCCCCATTCCTAAATATATATATATATATATATATATATATATATATATATATATATATATATATATATATATATATATATATATATATATATATTATGCAGTGCAGTCCCCTATATAGACTTTGTTCTCTATTTCCCATCCTCTTGCTAATGAGGGAGAAATTCACAATTCGCAGTCGTCATCATATATATATATATATATATATATATATATATATATATATATATATATATATATATATATATATATATATATATATATATATATATATATATATATATATATATATATATATATATATATATATATATATAGATAGATAGATAGATAGATAGATAGATAGATAGATAGATAGATAGATAGATAGATAGATAGATAGATAGATAGATAGAGAGAGAGAGAGAGAGAGAGAGAGAGAGAGAGAGAGAGAGAGAGAGAGAGAGAGAGAGAGGAGAGAGAGGGATTTATTTTATTTTATTAATTTATTGCGCCAAGGCGTCAGACAGAGAGAGAGAGAGAGAGAGAGAGAGAGAGAGAGAGAGAGAGAGAGAGAGAGAGAGAGAGAGAGAGAGGAGAGAGAGAGAGAGAGAGAGAGAGAGTCTCATGTGGAAGAGAGCACTATTACAGTCTCAGAAAAACATATCAGAATTTCTTGCCTTAACCTAAAGAACGATTACATGATGGAAACAATTAAAGATAACTCAGCATTGAGTCTTTATAGTCAGCAAGATGTCTATGCAATTGTCAAGACGAACAACAACAAAAGCAAAGCAGTTTACCATCAATAAAAATTTGTTTGCCTTTTCTAAACATTGTATTCTAAACACCAAGTTTTTTTTCTTCCAAATTTCCATTTTAAGCAATAAGATTTAAAGAGAACCCTCAAAAATATCCTCCAAAGCGATTGTAAGAATAGAATCTTCACTATTGTCAATTTTTACCTTTCAACTTATATTGTTGCTAAAAATAAAAATATAATTTCTAGTAAGAGAGAGAGAGAGAGAGAGAGAGAGAGAGAGAGAGAGAGAGAGAAAGAGAGAGAGAGAGAGAGAGAGAGAGAGAGAGAGAGAGAGGTATCAATAGCACTTACATATCAAACCTACTCAAGACCATGAGCGCATTGAAGATATTATAAGAAATTTATGATAAAAACCTGTATATATGTATCTAATGATGTGAATGAACATTGGTTCCATTAATGAAAAGTTCAGAATGAATGACTCTAATTCTTGTGTCTAATAGAATTCTTCATATTTAAACCCTATCAAGTATTAGCCACTTGCCAGTACAATGTGTATGATTAATGCACCTTATATATATATATATATATATATATATATATATATATATATATATATATATATATATATATATATATATATATATATATATATATATATATATATATATATATATATATATATATCCAAATAACAACATTACATATGTGAAAACATGAATCATTTTTTACCCCGACCAGGACTTGAACCTAGGACTTATGATTACTAAGTCAAGGCGCTACCAATATACCACAGAAGGTTAAAAGGAATCCAACCTTATAGCTTATATCTGCTATACTTAGGAATGGACGTATTCTATCTGAATGCCACTATGTTCATATTACAGATTCCCCAACCTCACTCGTGGCTTCATTTTCGCATTTAATTCAATTCCCAATCTCATTCGGGCCACAGAATAACCAAATAAGCACTTTACATATGTGAAAACATATGTTTTTACCCCAACCGGGACTTGAACCTAGGACTTATGATTACTAAGTCAAGGCGCTACCACTACACCACAGAAGGTTAAAAGGAATCCAACCTTACAGCTTATATCTGCTATACTTAGGAATGAACGCATTCTGTCTGAATGCCACTATGTTCATATTACAGATTCCCCAACCTCACTCGTGGCTTCATTTTCGCATTTAATTCAATTCCCAATCTCATTTGGTTATTGTGTGGCCCGAATGAGATTGGGAATTGAATTAAATGCGAAAATGAAGCCACGAGTGAGGTTGGGGAATCTGTAATATGAACATAGTGGCATTCAGATAGAATGCGTTCATTCCTAAGTATAGCAGATATAAGCTATAAGGTTGGATTCCTTTTAACCTTCTGTGGTGTATTGGTAGCGCCATGACTTAGTTATCATAAGTCTAGGTTCAAGTCCCGGTCGGGGTAAAAAATTATTCATGTTTTCACATATGTGTAATGTGCTTATTTGGTTATTCTGTGGCCCGAATGATATTGGGAATTGAATTAAATGCGAAAATGAAGCCACGAGTGAGGTTTATTGCCAAATATTTTATTGCCAAATATTTAGAATACATACATGCATAGATATATACATTATATTCAAAGGCACTAGCCTGCTGAGCAAGAGCTCCTTGGCAGGCAGTTTAATATACATTTCACATAATTTGAAGTATGACGGCAATAGTTAACAAAAGCTCCAATATAGCAATCTCATACTTATCTTGTAATAAAACAAAACAGTAGCCTGACCTTAACCTGGACTTAAAGATACACAATACTGTATTAATTATTAATCAACAGCTGCTTGATTTTGCCTGGTAAATAAATGCTGTTTGAGTTTCTTTTTAAATAAAATTGTGCCACTTATTGTTTTTAAATCTTCTGGTAATGCATTCCAACATTTTGGGCCAAAACAGTGAATAGAAAATTTGTACAAGGTTGTTCTCGGCTGTGAACATATCAAATTTATATTGTTACCTCTTGCTCCATGGTTGTGTTGAATAATTCTAAATAATTTTCTGTTATCATTAACATCACTATGTATAATAATAAGACAGAAATATTGTATCAAGTAATTAAATTTAAGCAAGTTTAGCTCCTTGAATAAAGAGGAAGTTGAGTCATATTTTCCACTATATGTAATAGTTCTGATCAATCTTTTCTGAGTTACAAATACATCCCTTACAAGTGACGGCCAAGTACAACCCCAGATGGACAAACAGTATATAATATGAGGATAACACAGGGAATAGTATATGCTTTTTAAGACCTCATTTGTCAGGTTATGGCGAATCTTATACAAAATTCCACACGTCTTGGACAGTTTTGAGCAGACAGATTGAATATGATATTTCCAACTTAAATTTTCATCAGTAATTACTGCCAAAAATTTCTTACAAGCAACTCTTTTAACTTCATACCCATTCATATTAACTTGACCAATATTGTGTACTACAGATCTATTTTGAAATACGATATAGTCAGTTTTGGAAACATTTACCTTTAATTTATTAACAAAGACCCAGTTGTTAATTTTTTCTAGTTCACTATTTAAAACAGAATGCAGGTGGTCAAGGTTATTATCATGCAAGAGAAGGTTGGTGTCATCTGCATAAAGAATATATTTGAATTTATTACTAGCATTGGAAATATCATTTATATAAACTAATAATAACAATGGGCCCAGTATTGATCCCTGTGGTACTCCCCTCTCAATAGTTTGCATCAGAGATACTTTCCCATTACAATATACAGCTTGCTTTCTATTTTTCAAGTAGCTCTTAAATAACTGTAATGGTGTTCCCCTAATACCCACACAAGTTAGTTTTTCTATTAGTATATCATGGTCTAATGAGTCAAATGCTTTGGACAAGTCTAGGAAAACCCCTGCAACAAAGTTTTTATTTTCCAAATTTTGATAAACATCACTTGTAAAGTTCATTATTGCTTTTTCAGTGGTCTTATTATTACGGAATCCGTATTGATTTTTTGATAATAGGTTGAACTTTTCAAGGAATTCTTTAAGTCTGTGAACAATCGCTTTTTCAAACACTTTACTTAAGGACGGTAAGATTGATATAGGTCTATAGTTATTTTCATCATCCACAGTGCACTTTTTAGTTTGTCTGGAAAACATCCTTGCTGAAAACATAGATTGATTATGTGGGTAAGTGGGGTACCAATGTAATGGGCAGTAAGCTGGGGTAGTTTTGATGGAATTTCATCATATCCCGACGCTGTATTTGGTTTTAAGGTTTTTATATATTTAGTGACTTCCTCCCTTGTTACAGGATACAAGTAAAACAAAAAGTCTGGTGGATTATTAAGAAGCTGTCGGTGTGAGTTTTGTTGAACATTTTGTTGTTCCTGTGTTGGTTGTGCTATAGTTAAGAAATGATTGTTAAAGATGTTAGCAGTGTGGTCATTATCGTTTTTTAATTTGATTTCCTTTGAATGATTAATTTGTTTTCGTCCCATTAGGCTGTATATTGTATTCCAGATGGACTTGCTGTTTCCTTGTTCCTTCTTAAGCTTATCCTGAAAATATATATTTTTTGCAGCTCGGAGTAGTGTTACTAATTTGTTCCTGTAAGCTTTATATCTGGTTCCAAAAGACAAAGGCCATTTTGATGCAAGCCTTTCTAATCGGTGTTTTTCTTTGATACTATTTTTTAATCCTGCAGCTATGTGTGGGCATCTGTTGTTTTTATTATTTACAGTTGATTTTCTTAGAGGAAAGCAGTCTAGGAATTTATCTCTAATTGTACAGTGAAATTTATTAAAAGCTTCATTTGCATTATTTAGGTCTATGATATGTTGCCAATTTTCACGTGATATATCTCTAGTAAATTTAGCTATGTTATCATCAGAGTAATGTCTTTTTTCTACATATGCATCAAATTTATGTTCTTCTTTTTTAAACTGGGAGTATACTGCGAAATGATCTGTTATGTCTGTTTACACTATATAATTACTTATGTTGTCTTCAAGATTTGTGGTGCAGATATGATCGATTAGAGATGCACTATTTTCAGTTACTCTCATAGGTTTAGTAGTTATTGGAAAGCAGCCACGTAAATACATTAAGTTTATAAAATCAGTTACTCTTTGATCATTTATTTTGAACATATCTAAATTCCAATCACCGAATAAATAAATAGTTTTGTACTTTTTTCTTGCTGCAAAATCAAATACTTTCATTAAAGCTTCAAGGAATTCAGGCATGTCCCCCTTTGGTGGTCTATATACAGATGCAAAGAAGCAATTTTCCTTACCGTATGAACATAGTGGCATTCAGAAAGAATGCTTTCATTCTTAAGCTATAAGGTTGGATTCCTCATAACCTTCTGTTGTGTATTGGTAGTGCCTTGACTTAGTAATCATAAGTCCTAGTTTCAAGTCCGGGTCGCGGTTAAAAAAAAGTTATTCATATATATATATATATATATATATATATATATATATATATATATATATATATATATATATATATATATATATATATATGCATGAGCCATAATCCCCCATATAAGGGGGTGGCTGACTCAAAGTAAAATATCTTTGCTCATTGCGAGAAGAAAATACAGAGGAGGGGATTCCCAGTCCCCTCGCTCTGCCCCATTTAGTAGACTTTTATGACACGCAAAGTAACACGGAGGAAGTATTCTTACCCCCTCCCTCAGAGGGAATATATATATATATATATATATATATATATATATATATATATATATATATATATATATATATATATATATATATATATATATATATATATATATATCTCGAGTCTTCCTGAGACGTCAAAGAAGAAGGGAAGTAGAGTGGAGAGTAACTTCTCCCCAAACTCTAGTTTAGGGGTCTAAATGTGCGTGATTGTAGTACGATAGAAAGCAAAAGATGTGAGATTGGATATATGTTTGGTAGGAGGAGGATAGATGTATTGCCATTGTGTGAGACGAAGATGAAAGGATAAGGAGAAGTGGTGTTTAGTGAGGTGACAGGTTGGGTGTTTGGAGTTGAAAGGGGGAGAGCAAGAGAAGGTGTGGCATTATTGCTGAGTGAATGGATGGTAAATAAAGTAGTGGAATGGAAAGAAGTGTCATCTAGGCTGATGTGGGTGAGGGTTAGGATGCGTAGGGAATGTTGGGCTTTTGTTAGTGCGTATGGGCCAGGATGTGAGAGAAGTGAGGAAGAGCGGGATGAATTCTGGAATGAGTTAACTAGGTGTGTGGATGGTCTGAGTAGAAGGAACTACATAGTTGTGTTGGGTGACTTGAATGCCCGAGTGGGTGATGGAGAGATAGAAGGTGTTGTAGGAAGGTATGGGGTACCAGTGGGAATGAGAGTGGCGAGACTGTTAGATATGTGTTTGGAGCAAGAGTTGGTGATAGGTAATAGTTTTTTCAAGAAGTTAATAGATAAGTATACACGGATGACATTGGAAAATGGAAAAGTGAAAGGAAGAGCATTGATGGATTATGTGTTGGTAGCAAAGAGAATGATTGGTAGAGTGAAAGATGTGCTTGCATTTAGGGGTGTGGCTGCTGGAATGTTTGATCATTTTTTTGTTTGAAGCAGAAGTAGGGATATATAGTGGGGGGATGTAGAAGGGAAGTGGTGAAGGTGAAAGAGTTGAAAAAGCCAGAAAAGAGACAGGAGTATCAGGACAGGTTGAAAGTGGCACATGACAGGGTGAAAGAAAGAGAAGTAGGGGAGTTAGAGGAGGAATGTGGGTTGATGAAAGAAAGTTTTGTGGGACATGCAAGTGATGTGTTTGGAAAGAGGTTTGTTGGAGGTAGCATGAGGAGGGGCAGCGAGTGGTGGAATGAAGGGGTGAAAATTAAGGTGGAAGTGAAAAAGAGGGCTTTTGAGGAATGGCTGCAGTGTAACAGTAGGGAGAATTATGAAAGATATAGGGAGAAAAATGTGGAAACCAAACGGAAGGAAGAGGAATAAAGAGGTTGGGAAATTTTAGGTGGGGACAGGATTTTAATAGGTCATATGAGAAGAATAAAAAGAAGCTTTTGGAAAGAAGTGAAGAGAGTAAGGAAGGGTGGATCGAGGATGGAAGAGATAGTGAAAGATGTGAATGGACAGATGTTAAGAAGGAATGATGCAAGGAAAAGTTGGCCGTATATTTTGAGTGGCTGCCGAATGTTGAGGAAAATAGAAAGGCAGCTATAATGACAGTGGGGGTTGTTCAAGTGCCAGTAATGGGAGATGAAAATGAGAGAGAGATTACAAGAAAGGAAATGAAGAGGGCATTGGATGAAACGAAAGCAGGTAAAGCACCTGGATGGTGTGAGAGCAGAGATGTTGAAAGAAGGGGATGTGACTGCATTGGAATGGTTAGTGAGTGTTTAATATATGTTTTATGTTGTCAATGGTGCCAGTGGAATGGGTGATTGCTTGTATAGTGCCCCTATACAAAGGTAAGGGAGAGGTGTATGAATGCAGTAATTTTAGGGGTATAAGTTTGTTGAGTGTTGTAGGAAAAGTGTATGGTGGGATACTGATTAATAGGATTAGGGATAAGACAGAAACTGTGATTGCGGAAGTGCAGAGTAGTTTTAGGAGAGGTAGAGGTTGCATAGATCAGAGTTTTATAGTTAGGCAGTTTGTGAGATATATTTAGCAAAGGGTAAGGATGTGTATTTTGCATTTTTGGATCTGGAGAAAGCGTATGATAGAGTTGATAGAGAGGCAATGTGGAATGTTTTGAGGTTGTATGGAATTGATGGTAGACTGTTACAAGCAGTAATGAGTTTGTATTAGGGCAGTAGTTCTTGTGTTTCCAGTGAGTGTTGGACTTAGACAGGGATGTGTGATGTCACCATGACTGTTCAATTGGTATATTGATGGAGTCGTAAGAGAGGTGAATTTAGCGAATGCGTGGTCAAGGTTTGAGAACGGTTGATGGGGATGATAACGAGTGGGAACTGAATCAGTTGCTGTGTGAAGATAATACTGTGGTGGTGGTAGATTCAGAGGAGAAGCTGTGTCAGTTAGTGTCAAAATTTGGAATGGTGTGTGAGAGAAGGAAGTTACGTGAATGTGGGAAAGAGTAAGGTTATGAGGTGTCCAAGAAATGAGGATGATGCTGGATTGAATGTTATGTTGAATGGAGGAAGTCGATCAGATTAAATATTTAGGCTGGGTTATAGCTGCATTTGGTGGAGTGGAAGCAGATGTGTGTCTCAGAGTGAATGGATGATGTAAAGTGATGGGCGCATTGAAAGGAGTAATAAAGAATAGAGGGTTGGAAATTAATGTTAAGAAAGTTTTGTATGAGAAAGTGGTTGTGCCAACTATGATGTATAGATCAGAGTTATGGGGTATGAAAGTAAGTGAGAGACGGAAACTAAATGTGTTTGAGTGAAATGCCTGAGGAGTATGATTGGTGTATCTCGGTTGGATAGGGTTAGGAATGAAGTGGTGAGAGCAAGAACGGGAATGAGGAGAGAATTTGCAGCCAGAGTAGATATGAATGTTCTGAGATGGTTTGACCATGTGGAGAGGTTGGATGATGAAAGACTGCTGAAAAAGGTGATGAATGCGAGAGTTGATGGGAGAAATGCTAGAGGGAGGCCTATTTGTTGGTGGATGGATGGAGTAAGGAGAGCCCTGAATGATAGGAGGATGGATGTGAGGGAAGCAAATCAGCCTGCTAGGAATAGGAATGAGTGGCGAGCGATTGTGATGCAACTCTGATGGGCATATGCTGGTTCCACTGGGCTACATCTTACAGTGATAACCCTGTGGTAGGGGCAGTAGAGGAGTTGGCATATGAAGCAACACAGGTTGTGGAAGAGCCGGGAGGATGGGCTGTGGCACTCCAGCAGTGCCATCTAAGCGATCGCTAGCTCCCTCGTCATTGCCCATAGATGAAAGTAATGCCCTTATTGTTTTTTTTTTATGTCGGCTACCCCCCAAATTGGGGGAGACATCCAAGGTAAATGGATGGTAAGGTTTCGTATGCTCATTTCGTATAACAGGATATTAAATGAAACACTCTCATCATTTCTTTGCGTAATGCAATTACTTTCTTCGGATAATGATATATTACGGGATTGGAATCTGAACGGTTGAGAACTGGGAGACGCAATTTTATGTCATCGCAATTTAAACGGTTTTGAAGTGATGAACTTTCTTTTTATATCATCGAAATCTGAAAGTTTTAATATTAGATATAGACTAAATCAAATTTATGAATATATTTAATGATTCTAATTTACTGGAAATAACACATGTGATTATGCGATTATTATTTATATTAGTTAAACAAGATAAAGCAGTGTATGCTTCACTCAAGTAAGCTGTACATAAGTTCGTGATAAGCACGTCGTGCAACATTGTTTTCACCCGTATGTACTGTCTACAACAACAGTGTAGTATCGACTCTCATAAGGCTGGGCTACAGGTTGCTGGATTGAAGGACGAGCCTAGTTAGACTTTCTAACCCCTTTGCCTCTCGCCCAATTCTAATAACCTGCAACACCACTACCTGTACTGCCTTGCAGTGAAAGACATGCTACCACGTGAAAAGTCTTATGCAGCACTATGTCGACACATTTTTATAACATGACCATCTAGGCATGATTTTGACTTGCCCCCGGCTGCTTGGCGGATATTAGTCATTTTTATGATATTCCATCCAAGAGCGTCCTGAGTGTACATATTACAGTGCCATTGCAGTAAGTTAATTAGATATTTGTTGTTTCCATTGTTATTATAGCAATAAGCAAATGCTTATTTACATATTACTTCTGTAATCGTCCTTTCTCTTAAATTCCCCTAAGATAACAATCAAGCCAATAAAAATAAGAGATTTCTGCCCCCCCCCTCTCTATTTCTTTCTATGCTTCTATCAAGGAAATTTATTTTCACATTAATATTAATTCTATATAGTAAAGCTTTAAGTTCCCTCTGTAAATTGCAATTGTAAATAATAAGGTCGTATATATTGTACACATTTTATATAATATAATTGCTGTATATGACTTCAGGATCATGTACGTGCCGCTGTGGCACTATCTGCAGAAATGTTGTCATTTAAAGGATTTTTTATTTACCTACTTGACTTGACGCTGGAGTGCGCACTGAAATTAATTAAACAACTTTATATAGTAAAGTTTTCATTTTTTTCTGAAATGAATTGTAACTAGTAAGATGAGATGTGCTGCATAATTTATAAAGTATGATGTATTTAATTCCTTTAGCTCCATGTACGTGCCTGTTTGGCAATGTATTGCAAAGACTTTGTTCTTTTGTTTTAAAATGTATTTATATATGTTTCTTGATTTAAGTAATTTACCATCGCTATAGTGTGCAATAATTTAATCATACTGCAACAACAACAACAACAACAACAACAACAACAACAACAACAAACCATATATACAAAATTTCTACGTATATTAAGTAGCATATAATTAAGTAGCATATACTGAATCTATTTTCTGTAAATCTTTTTACAATATATACAGAATTCTTAGATGTTGTGCTTCAGTATTTGGATAATAACAGTCTAAGTAATACTTAATATATGACAGCTTACTTTTAAATTACCTAATCTATCTAAAAGACAACTATTTTTAAAAAGATTATTGTGAATGACGTAAATGAGATCATTATTTTGATCCACTGAGCAAGTGAAATGTCAGAACACTAAAAGGAAATTTTTGATAGTGTAATAGACGCAAATGAGATCCATCATATTTTGGTAATACAAAGAATACTATAACCCAGTGGTTCCCAAACATTTCACTACCAAGGACCCCTTTTATTTAAATTATTTTTCCCCGGACCTCAGGATATTGAAACGTCTGTCAACTTAACATGCTGCTTTAATAAACTAGCAACAAACTCCTTTTATCAGAAAACTAGATTAATTTCTGCAGAAAGACATATGTAAATGAAAAAATGGGAAAATATATAAAAAATATAAAGAAAGAAATACAGAACAGAACAGAGCAGAAAAAAAAATACTTTATCTTAATCTCATTAATGAGATGGGTGATGCAGTTTTGCTGCTACTATGTTTTCAATTTCAGGTTCAATGGCAGACAGTTTTAAGCGAAGATCTGGTTCCACATTCATCCTATTTCTGTATTTTGATTTTATGTAAATGAGCTGTGAGAAAGCCTGCTTGCATAAATACGTAGTAGGGAATGGCATTAGATATTTCAGGGCCTTGGTTGCCAGTTCTGGGTACTCATTTTTCAATAGTAACCAAAAGTCTGATAAATTGTAACGGCTGAAGCGTGATCTTAGTGAAGTGTCACATGAAAGTTCAACAAGACTATTTTCTTCTTTTGCTGTTAATTGGTTTACATCTTTTACATTTACATGAAAAGGATCCCTAATCCACTTGTTATTACCATCATGAGATGGAAAATAATCCCTAAAACTGATCTTTAAACCTTGCAAATGCTGAATAAAGAGGCTTCTTATTTCTTCAGAAATTTTTTCTTCAGAAGTTCCAAGAAAGTCATAAAGTGCTGGAAAGGATTCAAACACACCATTGTGCAGACGTTCAGACCACAATTCTAATTTTTTGATCATGGCTTCCACTTTATCTTCTACTTTAAAAATAGTTACGGATCTCCCTTGTAGGCTCAAATTTAGGTCATTCAAATAAGTAAAGATGTCAGACATGTATGCCACAATAGCTAGCCACGAAAAGTTATTATACCATTCTCTCCCATGAAATGATTTATCATGAAGAAATAGTCTTATTTCATCACGCAACTCAAATATGCGGGTAAGTACTTTACCGCGGGACAGCCACCGCACTGGAGAATGCAAGAGCAGTTGTTCATGAGCGCTACTCATCTCCTCACAAAGAACACTAAAAATTCGAGAATTTAAGGGCTGAGCTTTTATGAAGTTAACCTCTTTCACTACTTCATCTAGAGTCGTCTTCAATTTTTCTGGCATTTTCTTTGCTGCCAACGATTCTCTATGTATGCAGCAATGAGTCCACTTGACATTTGGTATTATAGCTTGGAATTTTGCCTTGAGTCTTTTGTACTTTCCCGACATTGTGGGAGCCCCATCAGTACTGACTCCTACACACTTTGACCATCCAATTTCATTAGCTATTATAAAATCATTCAAACTATTAAGATAGACTCACCAGTTGTGTGTGTTGGCAATGACTGGCAAAAGAGAAAATCTTCCTTAATTGTACCGTCAAATTCATATCGTATGAATGCAAGTAAATCAGCACTGTTAGCAACATCTGTACTTTCATATAATTGTAAAGAATAATACGGACTTTTAATCACTTTCTTCACTAGTTGATTATTAACACTATCAGACATGTCTTCTATTTGCCGCTTGACAGTGGTGTTTGACAATGAAATGAGATCAAAACTCTTTGATACTTTGTCTCCATGCATCCTAGAGGCCATTGCTTTGGCAGCAGGCAGAATTAGTTCCTCTGCTATTGTGTGTGGTTTTCCACTCTTTGCTATTAAAAGAGAAACATCATACGAAGCACACACAGCATTCTTATTTTCACCCCCGGTTGTTATTTTTTCTATAATATTTTGTCTTGAAAGCAGTTCTTCCCGTCTTCTTTGAAAATATTCAATAGGTTTGTTAGTATGCTCCTTATGCTTAGTTTCAAAATGCCGGCGAAGTTTGGCTGGCTTCATACTTTCATTGGACAATATTTCATAACAGAGAACACATTGTGGTTTCTGTTCACCTTCTCTGCCTCTACATATAAATCCAAAGGATATGTATTCATCACAGTATTTACGGTTTTTGCGTTTCGACTGATGAGTCGGTGTCTTCACTTGAGCTTGTCGCACATTCACCTTCTATGTCACTACTGTCTCGTTTTAACATGCTTCCGGTTTTTAACCACCGATCCATCATACGATCAGATATTTACAATAACTAGTCACTGATGTAGTTAATACAACTAAATATTAAGGTTCTGGAATCAAACACAGACGCACTGACTATGGACTGCTCAAGTTGCAATAACGTTTGGATGCAACTGTCGGTTCAAAACGTGAAGACGGTGAAGGAAGAGCGAAGTTGCAGCAATCAGTGTTCAGAATTCAGCTCAGACTTAGTTCCCACGCCACGGTCCGACTGTACGTGTTCAACACATGACAGGTTGGTAATCTCACACTTATAAATGCTTCGGTCCTACCGTACTGTGATTGCCTGACATCCGACATGTCACTTACATGTACAGTGTTAAATGCATAAAAAACTAAAGAGAGAAAGAAAAGAAAAATAAATAAATTATATAATCAGGAAACGTTTATATTTAATATTGCCATAATTATGAGAGCATGGGTACGTTACGTTGCCTTTGTATAACTGCATTATTGTTTTTTTCTTTTAATATGCTTATTCACTTACACACACACACACACACACACACACACACACACACACACACACACACACACACAAATATATATATATATATATATATATATATATATATATATATATATATATATATATATATATATATATATATATATGAAAATTTCAATTCAGTTCACAGACCCCCAGTACTACCTTTGCGGACCCCCATGGGTCCGCGGACCACAGATTGGGAACCACTGCAGTATAACCGATCACTAAAAGGAAATATTTTTGTGTTATTGTCACAAGCAAAATAAGCAAATTACTTTTTGTGAGAAATATACACTGTGTAAAACAGCTTGATGGTAGTATACTTTCTGTGATTGACAAAAAGAATTGTATCATTCTGTCACGGAGAAAGTTCTATATATAAAAACTCCAAAGGAAGAAAAAAAAATATAAAAGGGAAAGACGTAACTGAGATCATCTTCACTTGATAGTGTGATAGTATCCTATACCGGAAAATTTAATGAAAAATGTGAAGCTCGTAAATGAGACTGTATATAATAATAAAGTTGCTTTTAATATACAAAGATACTAGAGCTCATGATAAAAAGAAAAGAAAATTAGATGCAATTCTGAGAGAAGTTTTGTCCTACCTACCCCCATCTCTCTCCAAATAAAGAATTTTTTTTTTAATATAGGTAATACTAAGTCCACTCTGTATGGTACTCTATTCTATCTCAGAAATGTTAGCAAAGAAAAGTTGACATTTCTAAAAAGGATAAAGGGCCATAAAATAGACGGTTCCTAATTCGGAATGTGTTTAAATCCTTGAAGCTTAATTGCCAGAGTATGAACATTAAAATAAGTTGATTCTTTTTCGATGGAAATATGCAGAGAGTACCTGCATAAACTAAATCAAAATATATATTGGAGTCAGTGGGAGAGAAAGAGAGAGAGAGAGAGAGAGAGAGAGAGAGAGAGAGAGAGAGAGAGAGAGAGAGAGAGAGAGAGAGAGAGAGAGAGAGAGAGAGAGAGAGAGAGAGAGAGAGAGAGAATATCTCTAATCCCTATCTAAATTACAATTTAAATACAGGGAGAGAGATTTATTTATTTTATTTTATTAATTTATTGCGCCAAGGCGTCAGACATTACATGAGTTCATACAAATACTGCTTCAAATGGATACAAAACCAAGAATTGAACATAGTTTACAGGGAGGTGTACACATTGATAAAACATTGCTGCATACTAACACACAACTCACAGTATGGCAGCACAGAGTACATTATATGCAAAAGTAAAGCTCAGAGAAACGCAGAATGCACAAACAGAATTATACAGCAACATGCAGAAAATATATGTATAATTCAATATAATTAATGGCCACCAAAGTGAGGATAACAAGCAAGAATAACATCAAGGTTGTCATCATTAAGTAAAAATGAGCAGATCTGTATTAAGTTCTGACCTCGTGGTAAAACATCTCTCACTGTGGGGCACTGAAGACAATAGTGGTCAAGAGTGTTAGCATTAGGACGGTCGCATAATTTACAGGAGGTGTACTGTGGCATATCTAGAGTCTGGGAGACCTGCCATAAAGGCCGATACCCCATTCTGTGCCGAGCACTAACTACATTGTTTTTCCACACCATTAACCCACGTCTGCAATACTTGTAGCGACTGTGAAGAAAGTGATCATGGTGCTGTATGGACACACTGTTGGCCCTCTCCGTGTCCCTGCGCTGGACCGTCATGGCAAACCCAGCTGAGTAGATGATGTTACGTAGGCATCGGAGGGAAGGCTCAGCGTCCACAGCATGCCCATCCAGCATACAGGCCGCCTTGGCAAGACGATCCGCTGTGTCGTTGCCAGTCAGCCCAATGTGGGATGGAGTCCATGCAAACGATACAACAAGAGAAGCATCCCGAGCGGCCACGAGGCGACATAGTATATCTCCCACAGCACGGCCACAGATAGGTCTTGGCGAGGATAGGGCTTGTAGGGCCGATTGGGAGTCACAAATTATTACCCCATTCACTCGTCGTCGAACAAGGAGAGTCACGGCATCCAAGATGGCATTCAGTTCACAGTAGGTGGAGCTCGACGAGGTGGGTAGTCTACGGCCAATCCATGAATCAGCCGGCACAGGCGGCTCCATGGTGGGGTAAAACACAGCACATTCCGCCCTCCCATCTGCTTGCACAGAACCATCAACATAGACGTGGTGTGCTGCAGGGACAGACGTGGATACATCAGCGATAGTCTCCAGAGCTAACTGTCTCTGCAAGGGGGGATAGACATCCTTCGAGGTCGGTGTATATGTGACAGCGGGGAGGGGGACACGCCAGGGTGGTAAATCTGGGACAGCCGCCTGCACTGGCAGGTCGATGTCAAGGCCACGGAGAATGTCACTCAGCACCCTGATAAGGTTATGACCTCCTGCTCTAAGTGGGAGCCTGGGTGCGTCTGGATCCAGGGACGTCCTCATGACAGCAGAGAAGTACGGAGCAAGAAAGGGGTAGTGAAGACACTTAACAGTAAAATAGGATACATTGGCATAAATCCTCTCCACAAGAGGGGGCAAGTTGAGCTCCAACTGCATACTCACAATACGGGTAGAGAGAGAACATCCCAAGATAAATCTCATGACTCGATTCTGGAACTTTTCAAGTGGCTCGAGAGCTGGTCTAGGAAGTTGACACAAGGCAGGAGACAGATAGTCAACCACTGACCGAAGTAGTAGGATGTAGAGGGTCCTCGCCACTTTGATTGAGACTCCTGCAGCATTGTTGGCAAGCCACTTGACAGGTGCAAAGCGGGGCTCCAGACGGTCAAGAAGGCTCTTCACAAAGGGATGAATTTGTTGACGTGCAGGTATAGCTGGGGTGATCTGGACTGGTGCACCTAAATACGTGTACTGTGTGCAGTGAGGGATGACATTACCACCCATGGCGAATGCAGGCAGTGCTCTGCAGTTGCGTGAAGTAAAAATCCTGCTTTTTTCTGGGGAGATAATAAGGCCACAGGAGGTAGCAGACACGCACAAATCATGGAGCATGTGCTGAAGGTCGTGAGTTGAGGTCGTGTGGATGCATATGTCGTCTGCATAGCAGGTAACTGTAGTACCGGGGATGACAGGAAGGAGGGAGAGTAGACGATGCATAAGGATATTGAATAGAAAAGAACTTAGCACACACCCCTGAGGAGTACCCAGCTCAAACCGTTCATAGGAGCTATACGACCCTTTAAAAAGGACACTTGATGTTCTGTTGCAGAGATATCCCCATATCCATTTCAGTATGTTCCCCCGAACTCCAAAGTCCACCAGCTGGTCAAGAAGAATTTCCTTGTTGGCTATATCGAAGGCAGATTTGAGGTCCAGGAAGGCGACCACACTGGTGGGAGAAAGACGGGTGTAGAGTTCAGCGAGGCAGTGATGTGTGCTCCGTTGTGGGAGGAAACCATAAAGACTGGGGGAGAGTTTATCCTGTAGACGGTGCATGAGCCGGGCAAGAAGGATGCGTTCAAACACTTTGCTGAAGCAGGAGGTGAGGGAGATAGGCCTAAATTTGTCGGTTCCAGGTTTTGGTAGAGGAATAATAGTACTTCTGGTCCAGGCAGAGGGCACATGCCCCAAGCAAAAGCAAAGATTGAAGAGCTGCAGTAGGGGGTTACCAGGAACTTTCTGAAGAAGACGGAGAACTTGATATGTAAGACCATCCTCCCCAGGGGCAGTAGCCTTAATCCTAGCAAGAGCACGTCGTAGTTCATCCTCTGTGAATAGGATGTCATCCTCTTCATCCGTCTGTAGTAATGCACCCATTAGGCGGAGGTTACGAACACTGCGGTGGGTGGAGAGTGCCTCTTGAACGTTCCTGGGAAGGTTGCAAGTTTGTGACTGTGCTGACCAGGTAGTAATGAGGTCCAGGGAGAGAGAGAGAGAGAGAGAGAGAGAGAGAGAGAGAGAGAGAGAGAGAGAGAGAGAGAGAGAGAGAGAGAGAGAGAGAGAGAGAGAGAGAGAGAGAGAGAGAGAGAGAGAGAGAGAGATAGAGAGAGAGAGAGAGAAGCAGTAGCTTTATTATGCAAATGCAAGACTCGTTTCCATGGAAGGAAAGAAAGAGGAGGATTCTGAAATAGGTCAGAGGTCTGAAAGATTTTTTCCTCATCATATTTGATGTTCGCATTTAAACAGAAATGTTTAGCTAACTTAAAGCTCAAGAATGCTCATTCTTGTATTAAGTATGTGGCAAAAGTTTTAATGTTATTAGTTTTCTAACATTTGTTAGAAAACTGATAACTATATGGTCCAATTCTAATATTTCCTTCATGACGTTTTCGAGATTTATTCAATTCTCCAATATCCCCTTGTGAGAAGCACATTTTTTTAACTACGTTTTCTAAACCTTGGTTACAC
>JAXCGZ010015436.1:45000-50000 GCA_037179515.1 Halocaridina rubra | reverse complement strand
GCGCTCTAATTAATGCGCTAACGTAGTCCGATATGGATATCAAAATAGGTTTTGAAAGTATTTACTCTTTTTTCAATGACAGTCTATAGTGTCTGTTTATTTATGATAATTAGTAAATGATTCCGTTTCAAATATTGGTATTTAACAGAATTAAACTTTTAAGTTTTAAGCCAATGCTTATGCAATCATATTAGATTTTTCCCTATCGGCTGCGAGCCTTTCGAATGTTCTGTACAGACGATACTATGGTTGTGGATGAAATTTTGAATATTATACATCTGTGGTAACTGCCGGCAGAGAGGGCATACTCAAGTTCCCCTATCACTTCACGATTCCCATCCTCCCCCGGCTTGATTAGTTGAGAGAGAGAGAGAGAGAGAGAGAGAGAGAGAGAGAGAGAGAGAGAGAGAGAGAGAGAGAGAGAGAGAGAGTCAAATCAAATCGTATCAAAAGTTTTATTTTCATTATTACAATGGTTCTTGTTATAAAACTTAACATTACACTTATAAGTAGATAAGTAAATGAGGAAATTAGAAAGAGGATGATGCAATACACTCAAATTAACAGCAATAAAACTTACTTAGAAATTAATTTTACGCAAAATTTAACAGATGTATATACAGTTACAAATAAATAATGAATAAATAGATAGCTTAGTAAAACACAGTAATAATAATAATAATAATAATAATAATAATAATAATAGTAAATACCAAAGCTGAATAATGGTAATAATTTTCACACTGAATTACTGATATACATTTATAAAATAATTGGGCATTCAAATGTATAAGTAGAGTATAGTAGTATAAAAGTACGCTCAAGAAATAATAACTACCCTGTTCTCTTAGTGTTTATTTTCAACGCTTACATAAAAAATGAAAAATGAGTATTTTTTCTTTTATGATGGTGACACCAGAACGGGCCAAAATATAATAAAATAAAACAGCCCTCATCAGGTCTGGGCACGAAGAATACATAAGGAAAAGAGAAATAGAAATGGGGAGTGTTATGACTTGTCAGATGTTAAGGGATAATATGAGGCGTGTAACGAATAACCAAGAATATTCAGTGTTGATGTAAACATAGAAAAAGAACCGTAACTGAAGGAAGACTTAATATCGAACTGTCCTGGACAACCCTTTTAAGTTCAAAAAACCTTCAGCTGTAGTTGAAAATTACCCCCATCCCACTTTCTCCTAGGATGGCTACTTGCCTCGTCGAAACCCCATCTCCTTCCCCCCCCCCCCAATCACACGCGTTCACACACACATATTGGTGATAGTAGGTGCATATCAAGTCAATTCGATCTTCTGATCATGAGCAATAACACAGATAAATGTACAGTAGCCGACTTCTGTGTGTGGTAAAGATAATATTCATTGCAATTTACCCACTATATTATCATTTTTAATTAAAATCAATATTCAGTGAGTGGAGAAATTCTTTTCCCTCTCCATGCGGATTATTAGTTCACTGTCATAGCATTATGAACCTCCTCTTACCGTTACTTTTGTACTGTTATAATGAAGAATTTTTATATTTAGCGAAAGAAGTTTCAGCTTCATTCAAAACAAAAGTGTTATCAGGATACGGGATGAGGACCCAACTCGCATGTAACCCACAAACCACATTCCTCCTACTTCATTCCAATAGAAAATGATTTCATTTTACTGATCAAATTAATTATATAACATATACTGTAGTATAATCGTTTCTGAAGTAAAAGGTTATTCTAATTAATTATATACGGGTGTGAGCACATTACCGGACAATGTAACTGAAGATAACTTACTGAAATTGTATGAAATTGTATTACTTTATTATGGAAGAAAAAAGTTTTGCATAGAACATGTTACATCAAAGCAGCTATTTTTTTTTTAATTCCTCTCGTTTTAGGAAAATGTCATGTGTGTTCCAGAAGTAATTTTTTTTTTATAAACTCGATGGGAATTTGTATGTGTGTGTGAGGTGAAGGTTTTGCATTTTTTCCTTGAATAAAACTGCTCGTTGATATAGTGTTCTTCTTCTTCTTCTTCTTCTTCTTCTTCTTCTTCTTCTTCTTCTTCTTCTTCTTCTTCTTCTTCTTCTTCTTCTTCTTCTTCTTCTTCTTCTTCTTCTTCTTCTTCTTCTTCTTCTATTGATTTTAAGCTATAAGTTTTGAAAGATTGTACTCTTTTATGAGACTGACACAAATTCTTCGAAATTACTTTTGAAATTTCACACCTGAACATGGAAGTAAAATATTTATGAGTATATATATATATATATATATATATATATATATATATATATATATATATATATATATATATATATATATATATATATATATATATATAGAGAGAGAGAGAGAGAGAGAGAGAGAGAGAGAGAGAGAGAGAGCAGCCTGGGGGCTATGCAGCCTCATTGGGTGCCGGTCCCAAGCCCGGATAAATAGAGAGGGTTGGTATCAGGAAGGGCATCCGACTGTAAAAACCCATGCCAGAACCCATGAAATGAGTTGTAATATAGATGAGAATAGTGCTAGGGCATACTCCTTAAACGTCGCACAGATACATTGCCCTAACTCTGTGACAAGGCAAGGGCTACTGCACCATGAGCGGGTGCAGCTAAAGAAGCAAGCTCTAATTGGAATCAGGGTAAGCCATCTCAATATCGGGTCGATGACAGGACGAGGAAGAGAGTTAGCAGATTTAATGAGGATAGAAAGAAATGGATATCTTATGTGTGCAGGAAACTCGATGGAAGGGGAATAAAGCCAAATAACTGGGTGATGGTTACAAGCTATTCTATAGTGGAGCAAATGCACAGGGTAGGAATGGAGTTGGTATAGTGCTGTCTGAGGAAATGAAGACTGCAGTGACGGAAGTGAATAGGAAGAATGACCTCATTATGAGTGTGAAGATATGTTATGGAGGGGAGACAATGAACATCATTTGTACTTATGCACCACAAGTGGGGTGCACAGAGGAGGGAGGAAAAGAGCTGTTTCTGGAACGAAATATGTGAGGTAATGCAGGAAATGGAGGAGAATGAGAGAATTATAGTGGGTGCAGATTTTAATGGGCACGTTGGAAATGGAAATTATGTAATTGAGCGGGTGCATGGAGGACATGGGATCGGGGAGAGAAACCCAGAGGGGGAGAGTATAGTAGACTTTGCCATGTCCCTTGATATGGCAATAGTGAACACGTTCTTTGAAAAGAGGGAGCACTTGATAACGTACAGGAGTGGTGGTAGATGTTCTCAAATAGATTACTTTCTTTACAGTAGATCAAGGCTGGTGGAAGTTAAGAATTGTAAAGTTATTCCGGGCGTACATGTAGCCCCCCAACACAGGCTTCTGTGTGTGGACCTGAAGATAAAAAGAGAAAGAAAAACGAAAACGAATGTGGTAAAGAAAATCAGGTGGTATAAATTGTCAGGGAGGGATAATGATGAGAAGAGAGAGTTTAGGAGAAGAGTCTTGGGAGAGATTGATCTGGGAATTGAAGATGTGGAGAAATGGTGGAGGCATAATGCATCAGTGATTAGAAGGCATGGAAGGGAGATACTAGGGGAAACATCTGGAATAGTGTAGGAAGAAAAGGAAAGCTGGTGGTGGGGGGAGGGTATAAGGGAGGTTGTAAAAGGTAAGAAAGAGGCAAAGAAGAAATATGAAGAGTCACAATTGCATGAAGACAGTGAAATATTAAGGGAGAAAAATAAAGAAGTAAAAAATGTAATAGCTTAAACTAAGGCAAGGGCATAAGATGAGGTTTATGATAAACTGAAAAGTAAGGAAGGTTTAAGTAAGATGCTCAAATTGTCAAAGGTAAGAAATAAAAGTATGAAGGACATCACCCATATTAAACAGATTAAAGATAGAAATGGTACGGTTCTAAAGAAGGAAGTAGACATCCTGAAACGATGGAAGGAGTATTTTGAGCAACTGCTTAATGAAGAAAATGAAAGGCTTATTAGAGAGGATGGACAAGTAAACATGGGAATGGTAATGGGGATCTCTAGGGAAGAGGTGATGCGTGCTTTAAAGAAAATGAAGAATGGGAAGGCAACAGGACCTGACTTGATTCCTGTTGAAGTTTAGAAAGCCTTAGGAGAGGAAGGGGTAGATATCTTGTATGATCTTATGGCAAAAATCTCTAACAGGAAGATACCAGAAGAGTGGCGGGAAAGTATATTAATACCTATATTTAAAGGTAAAGGTGATGTCCAAGAATGCAGCAATTATAGAGGCATTAAGCTAATGTCTCACACGCTGAAGATACTGGAGAGAATGATAGATGGCAGGCTAAGAGAAGAAGTGAGAATAGGGAAACAACAGCTTGGATTTGTGGAGGAAAGCGGCACAACAGATGGAATATTTTGTATAAGGCAGCTGATGGAGAAATTCAGAGAAAAGCAACGACACCTGCACTTGGTTTTCATAGACCTTGAAAAGGCCTATGACAGAGTGCCAAGACAGGAAATATGGAGATGTTTGAGGGAGAAGATGGTACCGGAAAAGTATGTAAGAATTATTCAAGAGATGTATAGGAGTGTGTATACCAGAGTGAGAAGCAGTGTTGGAGAGACAGTTGAATTTGAGGTAGGAGTGGGATTACATCACGGGATCTGCACTTAGTCCATTCATCTTCCATGCGGTGATGGATGTAATGACCAAAGCTGTGAGAGAAACAGTGCCATGGTGCATATTATATGTAGATGACATTGTATTGTGTGCAGAGAGGAGGGAGGATTTGGAGTTTAAGTTGGAGGGATGAGGAGCAGCACTTGAGGAGAGAGGAATGAGGATAAGCAGGTCAAAGACCGAATATCTGTGCCAACATTGCTGAGGATGGTGGACATAGCATAAGAATGGATGGGGAAGAAAGAAAGAGAGTATAGAAGTTCAAGTACTTGGGATCCATAGTAGAGGCTAGTGGAAGCATGGGTCAAGAGGTGAGACATCGAATTCAGGCAGGATGGAATAAGTGGAGGTCTGCATCTGGTGTTCT
>JAXCGZ010015436.1:10000-42500 GCA_037179515.1 Halocaridina rubra | reverse complement strand
CATCCTGTTTGGGGCACCCAAAGGGTAGGCAGGCATGAGACTCGACAGCTGCAGATGGTTTACCCTCACCTCTTCATCACATAGAAACCCCTCACTGTACTAGCATGTGCAAGAATTTCCTTTGGCCAACATCATCAATATACTATCCTCTTCCACTCATTCCTATCTCATGCACACTCTTCCCTGCTCCACTGACATTCCACATGAACCCAATGCTCTTGTCACGCCATCCATCCATCTCATACTAGGCCTTCCTTTTGGCCATGCTCCTTTTTTATTTATGAGTGTGGCACCGGGACAGGCAGAAAGTGCCCTCATCAATAAAGGCCCAGGCACGAGAAAATACTAAGGCGAAGGAAAAGAAAAAGGTTAAGGACAATGTCACACAAAGGAAAACGACAGACAGAAAGAAACGGTCAAAATACAGAGGACCCAGAGATATGGAGGACTAGACTCTGAGATGACGATAGATCTGCTTTTTGAAGGATGAAAGGTCATAAGAATTAGGAAAGACAGAAGGAGGTAGAGAGTTACAGAGTCTGGAGGTAGATTTGAAGAAGCAGTCGCTGCACCGGCTAGTTCACGAGCTACAAATCTCCACACAGTACCTGTGAGATGAAGCCGCTTGGTGAGTGTTACGCGGCCTCGGCAGTGGGGGAGGGATGCAACTCGCCAACTCATCAGAGCAGTAATGGAAATAGTAGCGATAGACAAGCGATAGAGAAGATACCTTACGGCGAAGAGAGAAAGAATCCAGGTTAGAAGGAAGAGAAGGATCATTAATGAGTCTGACTGCCTTAGATTCAACCCTATCAAGAAGATAAGTAAAGGAAGAAGCACCCCAGATGTGTGAGCAGTATTCTAAGCAGGGATGGAACGACCTTTGTAAATTTTAAGTAACTGCAAAGAGGAAAAGAAATGACGAAAACGAAACAAAACCCCCAATTTTTTGGATGAAGATTTAGAAATTTGGATTATGTGATTCCTCCAAGACAAGTTAGAGGGTATATGGATTCCTAATATGTTGATAGAGTTAAGAGGGTATATTTCATTAGTTTTGAAGACAATAGGGTTATCAGGAGGAGAAGAAGATAAAGAGATAGCCAGAAACTGTGTCTTGGAGGCATTAAATTTAATTAAATTATGAGTGCCCCACTCAGATACTTTCTGCAAATCGGAGTTAAGAGTAGAAGAAAGAGTGATACGAGATTGAGTACGAGTAGCTGATGAGGGTTGTGAAGAAAAGGC
Organism: Halocaridina rubra; assembly: GCA_037179515.1. Lineage (NCBI taxonomy): Eukaryota > Metazoa > Arthropoda > Malacostraca > Decapoda > Atyidae > Halocaridina > Halocaridina rubra. The sequence continues at coordinate 41,252 of JAXCGZ010015436.1, read as the reverse complement.
AGAGAAAAAGTGAAGGGTAGAATCATCAGCAAAGGCATGAAGAAGAGAGGAAGATGGGGATTGTAGAAAATCATTGATGAAGAGAAGGAACAGAGTTGGTGAAAGAACAGAGCCCTGTGGAACACCACTGGTAACAGAGAAAGGGCTAGATGTCGCACCATCAACAACTACAGATATAAAACGGTCAATAAGAAAACTGGAAATCAGAGAACAGAAAGAAGGGGTAAAGCCATAGACAGGGAGTTTGGCCAACAGAGCCTTGTGCCAAACTCTGTCAAAAGCCTTAGAGATATCAAGGGCGATGACAAATGATTCCCCATAGTTTCTCAGAGAAGATGACCATACATGAGTAAGATAGGACAGGAGATCACCAGTGGATCTTGCCTTGCAGAAGCCGTACTGGTGATCAAAGATAAGTGAGTTAGATTCAAGGCGTTTCAAGAAGTGAGAATTGATCAAAGTTTCGAAAACTTTATCAATAGAGGAGGTTAGGGCAATAGGTCAGTAGTTAGAAGGAATAGAGCAGTCACCCTTCTTAGGAACAGGTTGAACTAGAGCATGCTTCCAAGATGAAGGATAGATACTGATTGACAGAATGAGGCGAAAAAGATGGCAGAGCATGGGAGCCAGTTCATCTGCAAACTCCTTAAGGAACCTTGCAGGGATACCATCGGGATCAGATGCCTTATTCGTCTTTAGCGAGTGAAGAACCATATGAACTTTGCGTGAAGAAAGAATAAGGGAGGGCATAGGGTTAGAGAGGGGTAAAGACTGAGGAACAGGTGTGCTGGAATCATTAATAGAAGAGTTAGCAGAAAAATAAGAGCCAAAGAGAGTGGCTTTGTCAGTGGGAGAGCAAGCTATAGAACCATCAGAACGAATGAGAGGGGGAAAGCTTGAGTTACAGAAGTTTTTGGAGACAATTTCCTTACTCCATACTCTATTCATTAGTTATTCTCTACTCATCCTTTAATTGTGTCCAAACCAGCTCAGTACTCTGATTTACCTTATCTGATCTCTCTGTCAATACCTCTTATCTGCCTCACTTCCTTCTTTCTCACTCTATTCATTCTCTATACACCAGTCATACTTCTCAGAATTTCATCTCCTTTACATCTAACTTGTTGTTTTCATCCTCTCTTGCATTCCAAGTCTCTGCTCCATAAAATGCTCTCAGCATAATTACACCGTCGTCTATCCTTCTCTCTGAATTAATTCCTAGGAACTTAGCTCTCATCATGCTTTTCAACCTACCTAGACATTTACTCAACTCTTTCACTCCATGACTTACCTACACATGCGACCCTAGATACTTGAAACTCAACATCCTCAAGCAGCTCTCCATTCACTTCTACATTCAATCTGCCAATTCAGACACTCCTCGTGCATCCCTTGACTTTACTTTTACCAATGTTCACCCGCAAGTTTCTTCTTTCGCACAGACTAACAAAATCAGTAAAAATATTATTCAGTTCATCCTCAGTGTTAGCATCAGTGCTATGCCATCTGCAAATAGTATATGATTCACCTTCCATTACCTTCCATATTCACCCACTAATTCCAAGTTTCTGTACAGCACTGTTTTCTGTACTACCCGTACCTCTCCATCTATATGCATATTAAATAACCATAGCAACGTTACACAACCTTGATATAATAGTACATTCACCTCAGTCCAATCAATCATGCTATTCCTGACTCACATATGCTCTACTATTAATGTAAAAATATTTGACCGCATTCAACAATCTTCAGCTTATTCCTTACTGTCAAAGTACGTGCCACAATGCCTCTCTATCAACCCTGTCGTAAGCTTTCTTTAATTCCATAAAAGCCCAAAAAGTATCCCTAACTTTCTGTAAAAGCTTCTTAGATGTCTGTTTTAAAACTAACACCTGATCCAAACATCCTCTTCCTCTCTTGAACCCAGACTGTTATTCCCGAATCACGCTCTCATTACCTTTCCTAAATCTCTTGATCAAACTTGTTTATATACCTAACCAACTACATTCAACAAACTACTTGTATTTTCTTGAAATTACTACATTCATAGTTATCTCGCTTCCCTTTATAAATTGGAACTGCACATGCACTCCTCTAATCAACTGAAACCTTCCTTTTCTTAAAAAATATTTTCAACAACTTATCCATTCATTCTACTAATGTTTTCATGCTTTTTTATAAACATTCTACGTGACACCCATTAATCCCAGGTGTTTTACCTGCTTTCATTAATTTCAATTTCACCTGAATCTCCTCATTTCATTTTTTTCCTATCATTCTCTTCACATAATATTGGCTTTCTCCATTCAACTCCAACAGCCACAATTTCTGCCTCTCTATCATTGTCCTCATTTAACAATTCTTAAAATACTTAGACCATCTCTCTCCTTTATTTCGTCTTCTAGCAATACATATCTGCTGCTTTCACCCCCTCTTGCCTACCAGACTCACCTTTCCACATTATTTTCACTTCCAAAACCTCTTGATATTCCATTCAAAAATATCAGACATGCATCTACCCCACCTCACATCCACTTCTCTCTTTGCTTCCCTCGCCACATGCCTCATTAAATTCCTTTTTGCACTATTCCTTCCATATACCTCTACAATGACTCTCTGCATCCCTCAATTGCCTGGATCTTTTCAGACACTACTGCTCTTACTTTTCATTCCACCATTTACTACCCTTCCTTTTACTTCCACTAGTTAGTTTCATTCCACACACTACCTCTTCACATTTCCAAGTGTCCTCCTTAAAACACTCCCATTATTTTTCCACTTCCTCCCCCATTTCCTCTTTAGCTACATTCCACACACTCTTCAGACTAGCCTTATACTCACATTTTTTCTTTTTTATTCTATTCACCCAGTTTTAGCACATTTCTTCCTCTCTAGCTTTTCCTCTTGTTTTTAATTTATCTACCACATTTACTTTAATTTCTACTGTAGTCTCCGTGGCAAAATGGTAGCTTCCGCGACTCCGATGCGGCAGCTTGAGGGTTTGCGCTCCGTCACGGAGTTAGGTTAGTAAAGGCATACACTCAGGGTAACGATTACATCTGCCAAAATAATTCCTTTGCGAGAAAGCAACCGTCTTAGCCCTAAGTAGAAAAGGGAGTTCGTGACGCAAAACTAAATCCATTTACTTTAATTTCCATTGGATAATGATCAGATATTTAACTACTAGCTCCTCTGAGTACATTCAGTCAAATTCTCTTCTAATCACCCTGCTCTCCACCACAACATTATCCAGTAATCCTCTTTCAACTACTCTACCACTATCTTGATGCATATGCATACTTGTGCAATCCCTTAGTTCCAAGACGTTGCTGACTTATTTTGTTCGTCAGTTTACTCCAGATATTATTGTTAATGATTATAGTCGTCTTAAGGATCATTCAGATCTCATAAAACATATCCCAAAGAATTTCTCTTTAAATATCTCTTTATCACTTTTCAATCCAGTAAATGAGGATAAAGTAGTATTTTAGTACTTCAAGTCAATTCCAAAATTACAATGATATACTGAAAAATTATTTAAGCTCAACCATCTTCAACTATTTTATTTTAGATTCATTTATTTACTATTATCTTGAAGTGCCCGATGCGATTTGAAGTTAGTTAATTTTTCTTTCAAAACATTCTAGAATAATTATATTTTACCTTTACTCTAGCCACAATCAATTCTGTTCAAATTCTCTTGTCATTTAAGCAGTTTTATTATCAATTTTCAATTCTTTAAACAATTGTAAACTACTGAAATGTCACGTCTATTTTTCTTTTATTTATTCCATTAGAAACTCTTCAGTCATTTGGACATTGGATCATACAGTATGCATCAGACTAACTACGGCAGAACTCAAGGTAATGACAGTTAGAAAAGCTGTGATTGCTATACTCTCGACTGTGTTGAAAGTTTTAGAAGAAATGAATTTTTTATTCAGATGTGTTCTAATCGGATTAAGCACTTTGTATTTACTGATATATATATATATATATATATATATATATATATATATATATATATATATATATATATATATATATATATATATATATATATATATATATATATATATATATATATATTTATTTATTTATTTATTTATTTATTTATTTACTTACTTACTTACTGGTTTGCACTTATTATCTACCATTTCTACCTTTTCTGAAATATTCGTTATTGGCTGGCTTAAAAAAACTTAGATGAATGAGCTAAATCGCTCTCTCTCTCTTTCTTTCTCCCTGTCTCCTATCCCCTGTGAACTCAATTTACTCATTGAGTGCAATATTAAAGGTGTGGATTCTGTGAGGAACAGAATCTTGAAGTGACAGAGATGTAATTAAGGCAAAATGTGTCATCCAAGGTGTGACATTGCACTGTCAGCCTCAAACATACAGTGGTTGGTCAATCACAGTAGCTTTTGAGGTGAGAGGGTCTTGCATGTAATAGATACGATCTCTTCCTATTTCCCCTCTTCCTCAAACTCTTCATCATGCTCCTCTTGCTCTTTCTTTTTCCTCCTCTTCCTTTTCATCCTCGTCTTCTTCAAATACCTTTTATGCCTTAAATTCGCAAAGTTCTTCCATTGAGAAGAACGCGTATTCAACTATATATCCATTGCAGTCAGGAGTTCCAGCATAGCCCGTCTGGTGTATCCTTGGCTATTTTGTTATGATTGTGACAAAAAAAAAATCTGCCCTCGTCGGGCCTGGGCACAAAGAAAACAATGCAAAGAAAAACAGAAATGTGGAGTGTTTTGACTTGTCAAATGTGATGGGTGAGTTTATTATACAAATCATTCCTTGAAATTTATTGCATATTTCAAACTACAGTGCCTGGAATTCAAATATGAAAATGATATATTGCTGTTTTCTTGACTGTCACATTGAGTCGCTGTATCCTCTTAGCCTTTTGAAAACTAGTGATAGTCTGGCATTTTTTTTATGGTGGGATGCATCTCTTGATAATAGCCTACTTCATCCAACCAAGTTTGCACTGACACCAAATTTTTCTTGTCCTTACCATGTGGATTTTTTTTGTTTTGTTCTGTAATTATGAACATAAATATTACTTATCAATGTGCAATGCTCTTTGAAAAATAACATTATTTCTTATTCTATACATAAGAGTAACTTTCTACCTTTGCCCACTGGAGTGAAAAAAAAAATGGTATTGAAAGAGATTCTTAGAACCAGAGAGACTGAGAATTTATTTGGAAAGTTAAGAATTAAATGTGGTGGTTATTATGAATGGAAATGGAAGAATCATTAAAATAATAACTTTTATGTGTCACATGCTTTTGATGATGTAATTTCAGGATGACGGAATTATGAAATTTGAAGGTGAATAAATTCAAAGGAGTTTCTTGAGTGGATATAGGAAATACATTGCAGGAATAGTTTGGGAATGGAGATCGACTCAGCTGACTGTATGATAGGACTTTAAGATTTGAAGTATCTTCAACATAAATGCCATTTTTATGTAATTATAAATTTTGTGAATGAAATTTAGTGCAGAAGAATATTAGAAAACAGCATAGTATAAATGTATGTAATACTAAAGAAAAGTCAGTTAAGACTTTAAATGTTTGCTAAAACTTCAGTCCTAGCAATATAATGCACCAATATGAGAAAATCATGTAAAGGATAGCAGAAATGTTTCCAGAAGTAAGGGACATGGATAGCCTGCACAGTTTTACATGGAAGGATGGCAAGGGACCAGATTTGCCATGAAGCCAATGAAGGTTCTTGGAAAGCATAAATGCATTAGTTTGACATTGAGGTGAGAAAAAAATTACCTATCAGAGGAGTATGAGACGGTTTTGTTTATTGACCCTGAGTGTCATAAAACTCTACTAATTGGGTATTAGCTGTTAGACTCAAAATTCCTTCCCCTTCATAATTTCCTCCTGCAAAGAGTCATGGTTTTTGCTCTGACTCGGTCACCCTCCCCCTTAAATGGATTATTATGGCCTTCTATATAGATAAATAGGTAGGAGAAGATTAACAATGCAGTACACTTTTAATAGATTGGCTGGATGAGTAATTGAAAATTCACTTGCAGGGACAAAGCCAGGATGACTCAGAAGTCAAAAGGAAAATAAGCAAATGTTGTAGAGTGAGAGGAAAACTGAATCTTAACGCACGTTAAAGAATAACATATCTAAACATTCTTATGCTAACCCGATAGATCACATTATATTCACTAGCAGAGGCAAAAGTGTTGTAACTAATTCAGGTTGTCTCAACTCCAGATATCCGCTGAGGTAAATTAAAATTGAGACGAGATTATTTGGAGACAGGATGAAATCGATTTCAAATAACCTTTAGGTTAAATTAGTTTCAGTTTCAGGATACTATGAATAACATCAGATTACAAGGAAATATCTTGAAAGTGGTTTCAGATTACTACGAGGTATTTTGAAGAGAAAGTTACCTTAGAGTCTTTACACTAGTCATAGTCATAGATTTTATTGCCAAATATTCAGTATACATACAGGAATAAATATGTACAATATATTCAGAGGCACTATCCTGCTGAGCAAGAGCTCCTTGGCAGGCAGTTTAATATACATTTCACATAATTTAAAGTATGACGGCTATAGTTAACAAACGCTCCAATATAGCAATCTCATACTTATCTTGCAATAAAAGAAAATAGTAGCCTGACCTTAACCTGGACAAAATAATGCACCAATACTGTATTAATTATTAATCAACAGCTGCTTGATTTTGCATAGTAAATAAATGCTGTTTGAGTTTCTTTTTAAATAAAGTTGTGCCAGTTATTGTTTTTAAATCTTCTGGTAATGCATTCCAACCTTTTGGGCCAAAACAGTGAATAGAAAATTTGTACAAGGTTGTTCTCGGCTGTGGACATATCAAATTTATATTGTTACCTCTTGCTCCTTGGTTGTGTTGAATAAATCTAAATAATTTTCTGTTATCATTAACATCACTATGTATAATAATAAGACAGAAATATTTTATCAAGTAATTAAATTTAAGCAAGTTTAGCTCCTTGAATAAAGAGGAAGTTGAGTCATATTTTCCACACTATGTAATAGTTCTGATCAATCTTTTCTGAGTTACAAATATATCCCTTACAACTGACGGCCAAGTACAACCCCAGATGGACAAACAATATATAATATGAGGATAACACAGGGAATAGTATATGCTTTTTAAGACCTCATTTGTCAGGTTATGGCGAATTTTATACAAAATTCCACACGTCTTGGACAGTTTTGAGCAGACAGATTTAATATGATATTTCCAACTTATATTTTCATCAGTAATTACTCCCAAAAATTTCTAACATGCAACTCTTTTAACTTCATACCCATTCATATTAACTTGACCAATATTGTGTACTACAGATCTATTTTGAAATAAGGTTTAGTCAGTTTTGGAAACGTTTAGCTTTAATTTATTAATAGAGACCCAGTTCTGAATTTTTTCTAGTTCACTATTTAAAACAGAATGCAGGTGGTCAAGGTTATTATCATGCAAGAGAAGGTTGGTGTCATCTGCATAAAGAATATATTTGAATTTATTGCTGGCATTGGAAATATCATTTATATAAACTAAAAATAACAATGGGCCCAGTATTGATCCCTGTGGTACTCCCCTCTCAATAGTTTTGCAACAAAGATGCTTTCCCATTACAATATACAGCTTGTTTTCTATTTTTCAAGTAGCTCTTAAATAATTGTAATGGTGTTCCCCTAATACCCACACAAGTTAGTTTTTCTATTAGTATATCATGGTCTAATGAGTCAAATGCTTTGGACAAGTCTAGGATAACCCCTGCAAAAAAGTTTTTATTTTCCAAATTTTGATAAACATCACTTGTAAAGTTCATTATTGCTTTTTCAGTGGTCTTATTATTACGGAATCCATATTGATTTTCAGATAATAGGTTGAACTTTTCAAGGAATTCTTTAAGTCTGTGAACAATCGCTTTTTCAAACACTTTACTTAAGGACGGTAAGATTGAAATAGGTCTATAGTTATTTTCATCATCTACAGTGCCTGACTTAAATATAGGTATTACTTTAGCACTTTTTAGTTTGTCTGGAAAACATCCTTGCTGAAAACATAGATTGATTATGTGGGCAAGTGGGGTACCAATGTAATGGGCAGTGACCTGGAGTAGTTTTGATGGAATTTCATCATATCCCGATGCTGTATTTGGTTTTAAGGTCTTTATATATTTGGTGACTTCCTCCCTTGTTACAGGATACAAGTAAAACGAAAAGTCTGGTGGATTATTAAGAAATTGTCGGTGTGAGTTTTGTTGCACATTTTGTTGTTTCTGTGGTGGTTGTGCTATAGTTAAGAAATGATTATTAAAGATATTAGCAGTGTGGTCATTATAATTTTTTAATTTGATTTCCTTTGAATGATTAATTTGTTTTCGTCCCATTAGGCCGTTTATTGTATTCCAGGTGGACTTGCAGTTTCCTTGTTCCTTCTTAAGCTTATCCTGAAATATCTATTTTTTGCAGCTCGAAGTAGTGTTACTAATTTGTTCCTGTAAGCTTTATATCTGGTTCCAAAAGACAAAGGCCATTTTGATACAAGCCTTTATAATCGGTGTTTTTCTTTGATACTATTTTTTAATCCTGCAGTTATGTGTGGGCATCTATTGTTTTTATTATTTACAGTCGATTTTCTTAGAGGAAAGCAGTCTAGAAATTTATCTCTAAATGTACAGTGAAATTTAATAAAAGCTTCATTTGCGTTATTTAGGTCTATGATATGTTGCCATTTTTCATGTGATATATCTCTAGTAAATTTAGCTATGTTATTATCAGAGTAATGTCTTTTTTCTACATATGCATCAACTTTATGTTCTTCTTTTTTAAACTGGGAGTATATTGCAAAATGATCTGTTATGTCGGTGTACACTGTAATTACTTATGTTGTCTTCAAGATTTGTGGTCCAGATATGATCGATTAGAGATGCACTATTTTTAGTTACTCTCGTAGGCTTAGTAGTTAGTGGAAAGCAGCCACGTGAATGCATTAAGTTTATAAAATCAGTTACTCTTTGATCATTTATTTCAAACAAATCTAAGTTCCAATCACCGAATAAATAACTAGTTTTGTACTTTTTTCTTGCTGCAAAATCAAATACTTTCAGTAAAGCTCCAAGGAATTCAGGCATGTCCCCCTTTGGTGGTCTATATACAGATGCAAAGAAGCAATTTTCCTTACCGTTATGTACCTGTACACTAACACATTCAATGAATCGTTCCATCATACTGCACTCCTTTATAACACTCGGGCTATACTTATTTTCTACATACATACATACACCTCCACCTTTCCTGTCTCTGTTCTGAGTGACCATATTGTACCCTGTTATATTATACAATGATTCAATATCATTATCCTGCCTAGTCTCCGAAAAACCCATTACATCACATATATTATTTTCTGTTAAACATTGATCAACAAATTTTTGAAGATTATTTGCAAGACTTCTAATGGTCATGCACAAAACCGAAAATGCATTAGATTTATTTAAATTTGAGTACAATTCATTTTAGTATATATAAATTGAAAAAGTGTTGGTTGCATTTCTCATATTATTCAAAAACAAATCTATTTAATTTTTAAGATCAAGTGGGTTAAATATCATCTTATCAAGCTCATTGATACATAAATAATTGGGAAGTACTTTGTCGTTGTTTGTTAGCCTTATAAGTTCATCGTCACTAATGGAATAGTATGGAAAGTATCTATTTACAGCCATGGTGAAGAAATAAATTACAATACTTTTGTATTACTGACTTACATACTAATAATTACTTCTTCCAGATCTTACCGGGTTCTTCCAGCCATTTATTGGTTTAAGGTGCGAGCGTTTTATAGCTCCCGTGGCGGGAGACATGGCAGGAGGGGGTGCGGGTGATGACATATCGCTCTCCTGCCCCCCCCCCCCCACTCCCGCGCCCCCCACCCCCGCACTACCGATCCTGGTCATCTCCTCAACCACGCCACCCACAGCACCAGCCACACTCTCGGTGTTGTATCGTTCCTTCACGATGAGCTTAGTATGTTTAAAATAGGCTATTTTCCCTTCTGATCTAGCCTTTTTTAGTTGGCACTTGTGCAGATTTTATTGCCTCTGATGCAGCACACAGGTCATCATTAAGGTAGATCTTGGTGCCTTGCAACTTTTCGGCATTTCGCCTGACCGTCTCTCTGTCACAGTAGCGGGAGAAACGAGCCACTATGGAGCGAGGTTTGTCATCCGAAGTGGTCCCATCCTGTGAGCCCTCTCCAACTTCATGCCTTCTAGCTGTAATTTATCGGCTATCAGGGCTGATACCATCGTTATTGTTTGCTCACAGGTCTCCCCATCACGTCTCTCCTCTACACCGCTTAATCAGATGTTTTTTCTTCTGGAATACTCTTCTTGGTAATTTAAACGTTCTTCTAAGGTGGTTATTTGTTGATTTGCAGAATTTATTTGTTGAGATAGATTATCGATTGTTTCTTTGTCGTTACTCTTTTCTTTCTCATGAATTTTAATAGTCGATATGAGGTCATCAATTTCTCTCTGGCTGAACTCCAGGCTTGTCGTAAGGTCGGAAACTGTGGATTCGAGTGATTTTATCCTGTCACTAAGCTGTTTCACCATTACCTCCAAAACATTCTTATATGCATTTTCTTGAGATTCCAATAATTTGGAAATTACAGTTGGATCCATTGTTGTTAAGCAGAGCCGCGGTGGAAGCTCAGTGACGTCACAACACCAGTGCGCATGCGCAGAAGTCAGCCAACAGGTCAAGAGGGGATGTAGAGTAGGGATTCAAATCTTTCAAATATTTCACTTCTAAAAAAACAAGTTCAACACTACTCACAACTCATGCAAATCCCTCTAGAGAGTCACTGTAGTCTTAGATACCTTGCTTGGTGATTTAACGTCCGTAGCAGGTCAGGGTCTCTTGTTTATTCCTAAATATTGGAGAGCTGACAACTTGTAAACAGTGCCAGTCACACATTTGAGCCACTGGGTGGCTAATATAAAAGAATACCTGCATATTAGGTGCAGGAAGACAATATGTTGATTACTGGCGCATGGCAAGATATATGCATAATAGAGTAGAGTTAGAGATATTATATATGACACACAAGAATATAATTAAAAAGAGAAAATATTGCTTAAATACAGATTGCATGAAAGTTTCAAGTTTGTGCTTCAATAAGGTCACATAATACATGTGTTGCAGCTATCATGATAAAGAAACTAGAGCCAAAGGCTTCCAAAAATGAAGATATGTATTAAGGATACCTGTTTACGTGAAACCAATGCATTTGAAAAAGTAACGTAAGCTACAAAATGGATTTTTTTTAAATTAAATTTTCATCTTTTATAATTGGCAGACAAAAGTTATTCCAAATGAAAGGTATTCTCAAACTTCAGGAAAACGGATTCTTACATTATGATAATTCGAGTTAAGCTGTAAATCTTTTATTGTTTAATAGAACAGCATCAATTATTTAGGCAGGAATCACAATATCCTCAGAGTGTTAGCTGCCACATTTGATTTTAGGTGACTGTGGGATAAAGAAAGCAAAGCATGAAGAATGGTGCTAATATGTTGCTGCAAGATTGAATGGTACAATGTCATCAACTATGATAACTATGTTGTTTTACTGGTATGATGACCACGCAAGAATGGAGAGTGAAACAAAGATTAAAAACGTGCATAAATAGAAACATAAATTGAATTTAGTGAGGGAGTGAATGTAAATGTTTTTATGACTATGACATATGAAGTATTATGTGTTATTTTAATAATATTAGACTGACTGAGAGAGAAAGGGAAAGAGAGAGATGGAAAAAGAGAGAGAGATTGACTTTAACGAAGTTTCTTTCCTATACTTGATTCTTCTAGTAGGTTATAAAGTGTTTTAAGAGTTTTAAGTGACTTTTGGGAAAGAAAGTTCTCATCAAGATCAATTTTAGCTTTAAAAGCCTCTGGAAAAGTTACTTTCTGTAGGATCTGAACCATTGGGTTATACTTCCAGTATACAAATTTTTTATTTATTTGATGTATGGTAATTGAGGATGTCCTTTTTTATTTAAAAATATTAATGCCGTATTTATATCTTTAGAGAATTATATATTAATTATTAATTAATTAATTTGCTTACTTTTTACTATTCATTTCTTCATATTGTTTTCATTTTCTATTGGAACAATATTTTACTTTATTACTCAATGTTGGAGATTTATATTTACAATTTACTACATATTGTTTTATATTTGATTCATTTACTGTGGTGAAATTCATGTTAATTTTCACAATTTTCACACGATAAATTGGAATTCCTGTCCTTTATCGAAGTCAGAGATGAATGGGATTCGCTTCCAACATCATTTTTCCAGACCTAATGGTGCACATACTGGGCCTTTCCAGGTTGACAAAGACCATCACACAGGGGGATTTCACTACCCTCTCCTTCTTATCCCTAATGGGCTTTGTTGAAGAGGAAGTGAATTGGACACCTTGATTAGTCATTCTATCTTACTTATATACTTAAAGTTGGAATTTTTTAAGCTTTTTGTCCTCTCATGTAATATAAAGTAGAGGTCACCGACAGATAATGCTCATCTCTTACCATGGCTTTTGAGAAGAATTATCATTGTACTTTGATTATTAAGAATGGTGGATTAAGTAAATACTTACCATTGGAGTACATATTTGAAATATAATGATTCATTTGAATGCTAATTTTCGTATATACTGTGATGATGTTTATGGAAAAACTGCTGATTATATCTACTCAGTTTGATATAAAATATCTGGAACCAGTTTATACGCTGGAACCTTAAAACTAGAGAAAAAAAAGAAGCCAAGCATTTTAGATATTTGCGACTTCTGTAAATGACATTTAGTGTTACCGATAGTTAAATATTCAAATATCGGGAAAAATTTATTTTTCGAAAACCAATGAACTGCGATGCATTACGACAGCTTTAAAAAATAATGGCCCGCTGGCTATGTGTTAAAATCTATCTGTTCTATCTACCTTGGCTGTCTCCCCTAATTAGGGGTAGCCGACATAAAAAAAGAAACAATAATGGGATTACTTCGCTCTATGGGCAATGACGAGGGAGCTAGCGACCGTGCAGAGTGCACTGCTAGAGTGCCACAGCCCATCCTCCCAGCTCTTCCACAACATGCGTCGCTTCATAAATGTCAACTCCCCTACTGCCCCTACCACAGGGCTACCTCTGTAAGACACATCCCCATGGAAACAGCAGATGCCCATCAGAGCTGCGTCACAATCACTCGCCACTCATTCCTATTCCTAGCATGCTCACTTGCTTTCTTACATCCATCCTCCTATCTTTCAGGGCTCTCCTTATTCCATCTATCCTCCTGACCAAGGCCTCCCTCTAGCATTTAACCCATCAACTCTCGCATTCATCACCTTTTTCAGCAGTCGTTCATCATCCATCCTTTCCACATGGCTAAACCATCTCAGAACATTCATATCTACTCTGGCTGCAAATTCTCTCCTCATACCCATTCCTGCTCTCACCACTTCATTCCTAACCCTATCCGACCGAGATACACCGATCATACTCCTCAGGCATTTCATCTTAAACACATTTAGTTTCTGTCTCTCACTTACTTTCATACCCAATAACTCTGATCCATACTTCACAATTGGCACAACCACTTTCTCATACAAAGCTTTCTTAACATTCATTTCCAACCCTCTATTCTTCATCAATCCTCTCAATGCACCCAACACTTTACATCCTCTATTCACTCTGTGACACACATCTGCTGCCACTCCCCCATTTGCAGCTATAACCAAGCCAAAATGATTAAACTGATCAACTTCCTCAAGTGTCTCTCCATTCAACATAGCATTCAGGCCAGCACCATCCTCATTTCTTGTACGCCTCATAACCTTACTCTTTCCCACATTCACTCGCAACTTCCTTCTCTCACACACCATTCCAAATTCTGACACTAACTGACACAGCTTCTCTTTTGAATCTGCAACCACCACAATATCATCTGCAAATAGCAACTGCTTCAGCTCCCACTCGTTATTATCCCCATCTTCCATTCTCAAACCTCGACCCCGCACTCGCTAATTCACCTCTCACGACTCCATCAATATACAAATTGAACAGCCATGGTGACATCACACATCCCTGTCTCAGTTCCACACTCACTGGGAACCACTCACCCACTTCATTCCCTATCCTAACACAAGCTCTACTGCTCTCATACAACCTCTTCACTGCATGCAACAGTTTACCATCAATTCCATATAACCCCAAAATATTCCACATTGCCTCTCTATCAACTCTATCATACGCTTTCTCCAGATCCAAAAATGCAAAATACATATCCTTAACCTTTGCTAAATATTTCTTACATAACTGCCTAATTATAAATTCTGATCTATACAACCTCTACCTCTCCTAAAACTACTCTGCACTTCCGAGATCACAGTTTCTGTTTTATCCCTAATCCTATTAATTAGTATCCCCCCATACACTTTTCCTACCACGCTCAACAAACTTATACCCCTAAAATTACCGCATTCATACACCTCTCCCTTACCTTTGTATAGGGGCACTATACAAGCAATCACCCATTCCACTGGAACCACTGACAACATAAAGCTTATATTTAACACTCACTAACCATTCCAATGCAGTCACACCCCTTCTTTCAACATCTCCACTCTCACACCACCCATTCCAGGTGCTTTACCTGCTTTTGCTTCATACAATGCCCTTTTCAACTCCTCTCTTGTAATCTCTCTCTCTTTTTCATCTCCCATTACTGGCACTTGAACACCTCCCACTGTCTCTATAGCTGCCTTTCTGTCTTCCTCAACATTCAGCAAGAACTCAAAATTTTCTGCCCGTCTTTTCCTTGCATCGTTCCCTCTTAACACCTGTCCATTCACATCTCTCACTGTCTCTTCCATCCTCGATCCACCCTTCCTTACTCTCTTCACTTCTTTCCAGAACTTCTTTTATTCTCCTCATATGACCTACTAAACTCCTGTCCCCACCTAAGATTTGCCAACCACTTCTCTTCCTCCCGTTTGGTTTCCACATTTTTCTCCTTATATCTTTCATACTTCTCCCTACTGTTACACTGCAGCCATTCCTCAAAAGCCCTCTTTTTCTCTTCCACCTTCATTTTCACCCCTTCATTCCACCACTCGCTACCCCTCCTCATGCCACCTCCAACAAACCTCTTTTCACACACATCACTTGCATGCCCAACAACACTCTCTTTCATCAACCCCCATTCCTCCTCTAACTCCCCAGCTCCTCTTTCTTTCACCCTGTCATATGCCACTTTCAACCTGTCCTGATATTCCTGTCTCTTCTCTTCCACCTTCACCATTTCCCTTCTGCATCCCCCCACTATATTTCCCCACTCTTTTGTCACTACCACTTTTGCTTCAACCAAAAAGTGATCAGACATCCCATCAGCCACACCCCTAAATGCATGCACATCTTTCATTCTACCAATCATGCTCTTTGCTACCAACGCATAATTCATCAATGCTCTTTCTTTCACTCTTCCAATTGCCACTCTCATCCGTGTATACTTATTTATTAACTTCTTCTTGAAAAAACTATTACCTATCATCAACTCTTGCTCCAAACACATATCTAACAGTCTCTCGCCACTCTCATTCCCACCTGGTACCCCATACTTTCCTACAACACCTTCTACCTCTCCATCACCCACTCTGGCATTCCAGTCACCCAACACAACTACATAGTTCTTTCTACTCAGACCATCCACACACCTAGTTAACTCATTCCAGAATTCATCCCGCTCTTCCTCACTTCTCTCACATCCTGGCCCATACGCACTAACAAAAGCCCAACATTCCCTACCTATCCTAGCCCTCACCCACATCAGCCTAGATGACACTTCTTTCCATTCCATTACCTTATTTACCATCCAATCACTCAGCAATAATGCCGCACCTTCTCTCACTTTCCCCCTTTCAACCCCAAACACCCTACCAAATGTTACTTTTCCTTTTCCTTTCATCTTTGTCTCACACAATGCCAATACATCCATCCTCCTCCTACCAAACCTATATCCAATCTCACGTCTTTTGCTCTCTTTCGTACTACGACCACGCACATTTATACACCCCAAAACTAGAGTTTGGGGAGAAATTACTCTCCTCTCTACTCCCCTTTTTCTTTGACGTCTCGCGAGAGGTTAATACAAGGGGGATTCCCAGTCCCCTCGCCTCGTCCACTTTTAGTCGCCCTAGATATGCAGGGACTATGTTGGGGCTATTCTTTGATGTTATGCCCGCCACTGCAAAGCACTAAAATTACCGAATTCATACACCTCTCCCTTACCTTTGTATAGGGGCACTATACAAGCAATCACCCATTCCACTGAGACATATGAACTTACTTTCATATCAGGAATTCCAATAGAGACCGTCGTAGTGTATTAGAATGCTAGACTTAGGAGGTGATGGACCCGCGTTCGAGCCCACGATGGAACTTAGGAAGGCAATCTAGCCTGCATTTTCCAGCTTCAATCCCTCGGTGTTCACCCCTCGGAGGGGAGTAATAGTGACAAAATACGTAAAAGAAAAAGATTTTTAGAATTCAGGATTTCGGTGAGTCTACTACCACACACATTATAGGGGGAGGAAAAGGACAACAGCCTCCCAACTCACCACCACGTTTAATGAAGTGTAAAGATACAATCTCCTTTTGTTAGCAGCTGCTGTATATCAAAGAGAATTGATGACCTAATACCCTATTAGAAAAATGTTGAAAGGCAAATTTTAATATCCTTTTAAGTTTTGTTCTTTTAAACACGATTTTTTCTTTTTCTTTTTTACGTATTGGTGTCACTATTAATTCCCATCAGGGGGGTGAACGCAGACAGGTTAGAGCTGGGAAATTAAGGCAGGAAATTCACACATAATAAGAATAGGAAATAATAGTCTAATTACAGTAGCTTGTTGTGGTAGGCTATTAAACTAAGATTAGAAAAATCCAGATTTCTAAATCAAATAAATTTGAATAGTCATTGCTGATATGCGTTAAAAGAAGAGTACCTCTCTAAAATTAGCAAGCTTTGGGAATTTCTCATATTGCTGTTGAATCTTAAATTAATTAAGAGATAAGAAAAAATTCTAAGTAAGCAGCCAAATGTTTGTGAAATATTTGGATTTTTTCAAGGGAAATTTTCATTGTTTAAGGTATTAAATATAAACTTTTCATGTGTAACTTGCTTTGTCAATATTCTCTCTCTCTCTCTCTCTCTCTCTCATATATATATATATATATATATATATATATATATATATATATATATATATATATATATATATATATATATATATATATATATATATATATATATAATTATTTTGAATAATCAATTAATAGGTGTTGAGCTTTTAGGCAGAGCACTTTACTATAAAATTGGTCGTGAAGATAAATTCCTCGCTTATGCTCCCCTAAGGTTCATTTTTAGTCTCTATGGATCACCTCCTCTGTGTCTCTTTACTTGTTTCCTTCGCACCCATGCCCAAAGAGGGAAGTTTTATTATTTTTTTATTTTTTGGCCCGTCCTGGTGTCACATATTTCTTCATATTCTGTTTTCATAATTGAATGTGATTTTGGATGATGTTTGCCTTTGTTTCGGGAATAATAGAATTGGAGTTGGGTACCGTGACTCAATCGGTAGCGTCCGCGACTTTGAGGCGTCAGGTCGAGGGTTCACGCCCCGTCACGGTCTGAGGTTAGCAAGGGCATGCACTCAGGGTAACGATTACATCTGCCAAAACAAGTCCTTCGCAAGAAGGCAACCGTTCTAGCCCTTGGTAGAAAAGGGAGTCCGTGACGTAAAACCGGAACGAACGAACGGTGTTTGGTTACTAAAATTGTAGCTCCATTTTTTATGATGATATTTACCTCTGTTATGGGGTGATCACATAAAATTAGCAGTTCATGCAACCAGAAATATGAGGGATCTTGATATATCAGTGTATGCTTTTATCATGACAATATTATTTAGTATTTTATAAAGATTTTATGGAGGAGATATGTGAGTTTCTTTCTTCTTGTAAAAGACTGTTTTTTTTTATGTTTAATTAGTAGTTATTAAATATATCATTTCAAATTATATATATTAGTGTAATGAATTTATATACTTCTAAAAGTTTTATGATTCTGAAGGGAAATAAGAATATGATATGAAAGTGAATAATTGTATAATTCAGCTGTCCAACGATTTGCTGTTAGTTGACATTTTAATTAAAGTTCTCCCCCTTAATGTTATGCAAATATTTTAAAACAGCTCTAATGCTGAAGACTAAGGATTGAAAGGGAAAATGAACCAGAACTTTGCCTAAGTTTCTGCTTAGTAACTAAATGAAAGTCTTCCATCCAACCGAGTTGATTTCCTCACTCACTGCAGATAGAGAGATAGACATAAAAACATGCATGCATACATACGCGCATACATATGTACATACGCACATGCATACATACATATACATACACACAGAGACAGAGTGAGAGAGAGAAGGGAAGAAAGTTAACATAGTTACCTACAACCTTGTGAATAGTATGCCATTTGAGAAATAAATAGCAAATATAAGGATTCAAAAGCAAAGGACCAATAGTCCTATTCCTTTCAAAGACAAAAACCAATGCCACCGTAGTAATATACTCGCAATGTATACATCGATTGTAACTCTTTCAGTAAAGACATGTATGATATTGCGCAGCCCCCCTCCCCCCCCCCCTCTCTCTCTCTCTCTCTCTCTCTCTCTCTCTCTCTCTCTCTCTCTCTCTCTCTCTCTCTCTCTCTCATACTTTTGGGCCATGATTGCCATCACATCATATACCGGTACGAGTAACACTCTCTCTCTCTCTCTCTCTCTCTCTCTCTCTCTCTCTCTCTCTCTCTCTCTCTCTCTCTCTCTCTCTCTCTCTCTCATTTTCTTTCATTTCTTCCCTGAATCTGTGAGATTTCTATTACTTGTAAAATAAATCGAGAGGTGAGTTTTATTTTTGTTCTTCTGTTTCATATTCTCTTGAAACTTTTCTTGCGAGAGGGGCAGACATGAGAATTCTTAAACTTTTACCCTACTTTTGATTCTCCATCTTTATATTCATTAAATGTTATAAGAAAAAGCATGTTTGAATTTGTTTTGTTTTTTCTATATTTTTGTATTCACCGAAATTTGAAACAAATTTCTCCAGTATTTACATTATTTCTTCTCCCCTTGGTATTTTAATACATACATATACACATGCCTCATTCCCCCTTGTAAGGGGGCTGCCCGAGCCAAGAAACACGCACTTACCACGATCCACACATACCTCAACCACACCTCACAGTTCCTTGGGGATATATGGTTGCCACGCTTTCCCCTTTCCACACTGTGTGGGTCATCCACAAGGTAGGCAGGCAAGGATATTCTTCAGTGAGGCCGGAGAGCCGCAGCTGGTTTACCCACACCACTTTATCACACGGCAACTTCCCTCACACCCATCCATCACAGTTCACTGAACTAACAGGTGCCAGAAATCCTTTTGGCCCTCGTCATCGATGCACATTCTTCCTTTTCCACTGACATTCCACGTGCATTCAATGCCCTTTTCACGCCATCCATCAATCTCATTCTAGGTCTCCCTCTTGACCTAACTCCAATCACTTCTGCAATCCACGCTCTCGTCTCTAATTGTTCATCACTCTTCCATTCCATGTGTCCAAACCAACTCAACACACTCTGATTTAAACTACCCGACAGCTTCGTTCGAACACTCGTTCTTTGTCTGACATTCTCATTTATTACTTTATCTATTCTATATTCACCAATCATACATCTAAAACAGCTCATCTCCATTACATTCAACTTGATCCTTTCATCCTTTATCATTACACTTTTCAACCCACTTTGACATGTAATTACTTCCTTCACTCTGTTATTTACCTCTACATCCACTCATCCACTCCTTTATACATGTGGCCACAGATACTTAAAACTCTCGACCTCTTCAAGCATTTCCCTATTTGCTCCTACATTCAATCTGCCAACATTAACAGTCCTCATGCATCTTTTGACTTTACTTTTAACAATATTCACCCGCAACATCCTTCTTTCATGCACACAAACAAACTCAGCCACCAAATTATTCTATTCATTCTCATTATCAGCTACCAGTACAGTATCATCCACAAATAACTTTTGTCTCAATTTCTACAACATTCCATCCTCACCCACTATTTCCAAGCCTTTTTAATACTCTTTCATTTACTTCCCTTACCACTCCATCCTTATACACATTTAACATCCTTGCCGACATTACACAACCTTGACATAACCCTACATTCTCCTGAAACCAATCACCCATACAATTCCCAACTCTCACACATGCTCTACTTTTCATGTAAAAACTTTTCACTGCATTCAACAAACTTCCACTTAATCCATACAGTCGCAACACACTCTACATCCCCTCTCTATCTACCCTGTCATACTCTTTCTGTAAGTCCATAAAAGCCCTAGAAGTGTCCCTACCTTTTGCAAAGAACTTTTTGCACACCAGTCTTATTGCTAACACCTGATCTACACATCCTCTTCCTCTCCTGTACCCACACAGTTCTTCTGCAGTCAGTCTCTCAGTAGCTTTCCTAATTCTCTTAATTAACACTCTTCCATATACCTTACCAACTAGGCTCTCATATTCTCTTGACTCTCATTCCTACCGGTACTCCATACTTCCCAATTATACCATCCACTGGCTCATTCCCTTCTCTAGCATTCAATTCTCCTATCAACACCACAGTCACATTCATTCCCAAGTCTTCCACACAATCGTTCATATTCATCCTAAATTCTTCTCTTTATTCCTCACTTCCTTCACTTCCAGGGCCATATGCGCTCACAAACGCCCAAGCCTCGCGTCGCAGCCTCATTTTAGCCACTATTTTACTAGATGATTCTTCCTACCGTTCCACCACACAGATTTTTATCTCTTCATTTTCAAACAGAGCCACTCTCTCTCTTCTTCTCCCTCCCTCAACTCCAGACACCCTACCTATCACACTCCCAAATGTCACCTCACCATCCCCATTTTTCTTAGTTTTTTCAGTGCAAGTACATTCATCTTTCTCTCCACAAACATACCCCCTATCACCTCCCTCTTACTTTCATTTACACTATAACCACGCAAATACAGAGACTCAGTTACTAGGGTACTGGCTGGATCTCTCCTACCAGAATACCCCCGCACCTCTTGGCCAATTGTAGGATGAAAAAAATGCAGAAGAGAGGATTCCCAGCCCCCCTTCTCCGCCCCATTTAGTCGACTTTTACGACATGCAGGGTAACGGAGGAAGCTTCCCTAACCCTGTGACAGAGTTTCACTCAAAGTCACCAGAGGCCGTAGTAGATGCCTTATTAGTTATCTAGTTAACTTGTAACTGCCTTTTCTTTTCTTACTAAATAAATCTCACTCCTAGCATTTTACAGATTGTAATTATTTACAATTTATATTTCAGCATATAGTTAATTTTAAATATATCTTGTTTTAATTCTGGTACGCGTAGAAAGCATGATCCCGATATAAAAATCTCCCTCCTATTTCTGTTTTCTGCTTTTTCTTTTTTCTCATGTCTGATGCCGTAATCCTAGGGAGTCTGTTAGATACGTTGTTTATAAAATTTTCTTATTATAATATTGCTTTTGCTGATAAATTTTGTTATGCTCTTGCTGATAATTTTGTTATAAATTTGCCCCTGCTGATATGTCATTAGCCTGACTAGATACATTTCAGTGGCTTCTTTTCTATTTGAATATTTAAAATTCCTTCTCCTGCAACGCAAAGAACGCTATGCAGAGATATCCACCAGGAACATTTTTCCCCATAAATGTTTCTTGTTTCTGTTGCTTGCGTCCGCTTATTGCCGCTAAAATACTGTCTCTCCCTTGCATCTCTGCCATAATTGCCTGCCAGGGACCATCGTTTCAGTAGTCATTCCATAAATTTATTTTTTTTATTTTTTCCAGTTTTTTTAAATAATTTTTTAATGTGTCATTGCATTTCCAAAATTAAAAGAAAGTGGAATTCTGAGTTTCATTTAACTGGGTTCTGGAAATCGGAGGGTGTGCAATTAAAGATTAGCCTTGGATGTTTGTGAGCTCTTAACCGAGATCAATACTTTACCAACAAATATCATTCCCACAAACCCCCATCCCTCATGGGGTATTTAACTCTATTATACTATGTTTTATTTTTTTATTTACTTTTACCTCTGCATGATTTGCTTAATTTTATTTATTTAGTCTTCGGTACTATTTAGTTTTTCTTTTTCTTTTTTATTTGCATATTATCATTGAATAGCTAACTTTCCCTACTGCGTATTGCACTTTTTCTACTTCACACACAGGGTTGTACAATACCATTTGTTAGTGGACTTTGAAAAAAACTCCTGCATTGTACTTTTTTCAATATTTCCAGATTCACTTTGCTGATTGGTTTACCCATACATATATATATATATATATATATATATATATATATATATATATATATATATATATATATATATATATATATATATCCAAATAAGCACATAACAAATGTGAAAACATGAATCAATTTTTGCCCCGACCGGGACTCGAACCTAGGACTTATAATTACTAAGTGAAGGCACTACCAACTACACACCACTGAAGGTTAAAAGGAATCTAACCTTATAGCTTATATCTGCTATACTTAGGAGTGAACGCATTCTATCTGAATGCCACTATGTTCATATTACAGATTCCTCAACCTCACTCGTGGCTTCATTTTAGCATTTAATTCAATTCCCAATCTCATTCGGGCCATGAAATAACCAAATAAGCACATAACAAATGTGAAAACATGAATCATTTTTTGCCCCAACCGGGACTCGAACCTAGGACTTATAGTTACTAAGTCAAGGCGCTACCAACTACACACCACAGAAGGTTAAAAGGAATCCAACCTTATAGCTTATATCTGCTATACTAAGGAATGAACGCATTCTATCTGAATGCCACTATGTTCATATTGCAGATTCCTCAACCTCACTCGTGGCTTCATTTTAGAATTTAATTCAATTCCCAATCTCATTCAGGCCATGAAATAACCAAATAAGCACATAAATGTGAAACCATGAATCATTCTAAATGATTCATGTTTTCACATTTGTTATGTGCTTATTTGGTTATTTCATGGCCCAAATGAGATTGGGAATTGAATTAAATGCTTAAATGAAGCCACGAATGAGGTTGAGGAATCTGTAATATGGACACAGTGGCATTCAGATAGAATGCGTTCATTCCTAACTATAGCAGATATAAGCTATAAGGTTGGATTCCTTTTAACCTTCTGTGGTGTGTAGTTGGTAGCGCTTTGACTTAGTAATTATAAGTCCTAGGTTCGAGTTCCGGTCGTGGCAAAAAATGATTCATGTTTTCACATTTGTTATGTGCTTATTTGGTTATTTCATGGCCCAAATGAGATTGGGAATTGAATTAAATGCTAAAATGAAGCCACGAGTGAGGTTGAGGAATCTGTAATATGAACATAGTGGCATTCAGATAGAATGCGTTCATTCCTAAGTATAGCAGCAATAAGCTATAAGGTTGGATTCCTTTTAACCTTCTGTGGTGTGTAGTTGGTAGCGCTTTGACTTAGTAATTATAAGTCCTAGGTTCGAGTCCCGGTCGGGGCAAAAAATTATTCATGTTTTCACATTTGTTATGTGCTTATTTGGGTATTTCATGGCCCGAATGAGATTGGGAATTGAATTAAATGCTAAAATGAAGCCACGAGTGAGGTTGAGGAATCTGTAATATGAACAGAGTGGCATTCAGATAGAATGCGTTCATTCCTAAGTATAGCAGATATAAGCTATAAGGTTGGATTCCTTTTAACCTTCAGTGGTGTGTAGTTGGTAGTGCCTTGACTTAGTAATTATAAGTCCTAGGTTCGAGTCCTGGTCGGGGCAAAAAATGATTCATATATATATATATATATATATATATATATATATATATATATATATATATATATATATATATATATATATATATATATATATATATATATATATATATATATATACACACACACACAAGATTCTGTTGTTTTGATTCTCAGGGGTATGCTGAGTGACAAGTGAGTTGTTAAAGAAAAACTTTTTGGTAAAAGTTTAGAATAGGGCTGAAGTGCTCTTTTTGCAAGACTTGGTGTGGTCAGAGAAAGCACTTACTTTTTAAGTTAAAAAATTGACGTTTTCATGAACAAAGTTTTCTTTTTTCACTGCAAGAGAAGCTATTTTGCTTTTAATATAGCATAGTTTCTTCTGCAGCTACATGAAACTCTTGATTCTTTTTTTTGCCAGGAAATAGTATTATTGCCTCTAAAGGGTGTGCCTTTATTTTCCTTATAAGTGTATGGATAACCTGTCATACATTGAAAGAGCGAACCTTTTTACTCTTTTATGTAGTTGTCTTGTATAGATGAACGAGGGAAGTATTAATGTTTATGGTGGTCTTTTAGAAGATATACTTTATTTAGGAGTATCCTTTTTGGCTTTTAAATGTAGACAAATGTCTTTTGTAACTGCAGGAAGGTTCTATAAATTCTTTGTCATGTGTTTTTGAAAGTCTTTAAAGCATACTTTACCGTTAGTAGACTTCCAATTGTATTCTACAGTCTAGTAGTCAGTAGACTTAGAATATATATTTTACGGTTAATTGAATTGGAATGGTTTGTAGACTTTAGGGAAAGATCCTTATTATCTATGTTGATAGAGAAATTCTATTATATTAAAAAGGGAATTTAAAGCGATTGAGAGCCATATCCTGGAGGTGATCTATGTGCTTGCATATCACAGGGCTGTGTCTTAGAGTTGAGGCAGTCCTTCAAGCTAATGATAGATTTCTTCCAAATCAGCTTGGGTCACCTGCAAGGTAGGCGGGCAAAGTTATTCTAAAATGAGACTCGACAGCTGCAGCTGGTTTACCCTAACTGCTTCATCACATCGCAACTCTCTTCACACCCTTCCATCACAATTCACTGAGCCAGCAGATGCGAGAAATCCCTTAGGCCCGCAACACCTATATACAATTTTCCTCCACTCATTCCTATCTCTTTCACGCTTTCATCCTTGCTCCACTGACATTCCACGTGCATTTAGCGCCTTTTTTACGCCATCCATCCATTACATTCTAGCTCTTTCTCTTGACCTAACTCCAAACACTTCTGCACTCCAATAATAATAATAATAGTAATAATAATAATAATAATAATAATAATAATAATAATAATAATAATAATAATAATAATAATAATAATAATAATAGTGTTAATGATAATGATAATAGCAAATACTACTACTACTACTACTACTACTACTACTACTACTACTACTACTACTACTACTACTACTACTACTACTACTACTACTACTACTAATAATAATAATAATAATAATAATAATAATAATAATAATAATAATAATAATAATAATAATAATAATAATAATAATAATAATAATAATAATAATATGTGCCTCAGCCTACAGAAGCCAGCCAAATGGAGACAGCTAAAAGCAAAGAGTAACTGAGGCGGCTTTGCTTCACTCTACGTCATTTGTCAGGTTGGTTATCAGCAAGGAGTGAAATTTACAAAGCAAGGAAACGGTATAAACATTGATGGTACAACATCCATCATTATCGTTTTTAGTAGAATAGTTGTTTTGAAACAAAATGAACAATTTTAGGTAGGCTAATGTATCAAACCTTCATTCTTCAATCCCTTTTCGTCACCTTTAGCACACACACATGAAGAATGGAAGAAGCATATATATCTCTCTATGGGAGAGATTCACACACACACACACACACACAACACACACACACACACACACACACACACTCACACACACACACACACACACATACACACACACACACACACACACACACACACACACACACACACACACACACACACACAGACACACAGTCTTTAAATTTCTTCATGGTTATGATAGAGTTGATAGGGATCGATATTTTGATATGGCTGGCTCTAGAACTAGAGGTCATAGTTTGAAGCTTCGTAAGAAAACTTCTTTGCAGGATGTAAGGAAATACTTTTTCAGTGTAAGAGTAGCTGATAATTGGAATTCGCTAAGCGAGGAGCTAGTTAATGCTATCTCAATCCATAGTTTTAAGGACAGGTATGATAAGTATCACTAAGTATAAAATAGAACCGATCAGGAGACGGGAAGATACGAGCTTTGGGCTCTTTCCCGTAAACACAATTAGGTAATCACAATTAGGTAATCACACACACACACTCACACACACATGGGAATCTTTCCCATGAAGAGATTCTTCCCCATGGGAGAAGAATCTCTCGATGCAATTTTTCAAAGGTGATTTCTGGAACATGCTGTTCCCAAACCTTGTGAAATATATAGATTCTCCTCTGATGCCCAATATATATATATATATATATATATATATATATATATATATATATATATATATATATATATATATATATATATATATATATATATATATATAATATATAATAATAATAATAATAATAATAATAATAATAATAATAATAATAATAATAATAATAATAATAATAATAATAATCTGTCTTTAGCGAGAATCTAAATGTCACTCCACATTGCCAGTTATAAAAGGTTTTATCCCACGGATGGACGCTTTCAAACCAAAAAAAGTATGTGGAAAGGAAGCTATAGAGGTTGATTATAATACAGTAATTAATATTATCAGTTCAAAGGTATTACCAACTGGGTAAGATGGGCCAAAGATAAATACCACCATGAAGCATTTTACATTCTGAGATCTTCTTGGCTTCTGCAATCTATCTCCATAAAAAATATTTAATTCTTCATTGTGTTAAATATTTTGCTAAAAGCATCATTGTGAATATTTTTTCTAGCTTGTATCTTTAATTTTTTACTATAGGCTGCTGGGAAATAGATTTAATGTTTCTAAGTTTAAAAGAAAGCCATATGAATTTCACTTGAATTAATAGTTTGCCATTCAAGGCAGATATGCACTCTGGAAAATCCGGTTGTATTGCATGAAACATCCTTTTGATCTCTTGGGTGTTAGGGGCAACGTTTTCCATTCCTAGAGATTTAGCCCTCTTGAAGTTTTGTGAGTTGTGACTTTCTTACTTTCTGTGTTCTAGAATTATTTTATTTTTTCTCAAGTTGTAGAGCAAAAACTTTTGTTGGTGGTTTTGGTGTGGGGTGAAAGTATAGCCAACGATAATAAATTTCTAAGCACTATATCTGTGTCGTTATTTCCTGAACTCAAGAGCTCATGAGATTTAGTGTGATATCAGTTGAAAACTTGCCAGGGAATGAGCATTTGAACCCGTGACTACTAGTTGGGTCTAGAACCTCATTTCCGTGACCATTCTCTGGCTAAGATGTTTTGACAATTAATTTGAGTTCTTTAGACCTTTCATAAGAAATTTAGCCCCCCGATCCCTCCCAAAAATCCCGGCATTTTTTTCCAGTTTGCCAAATCCAAGATTACCGCCTTAGCCATCATGAAAATTAACTTTTCAAGCAGTGCACCAAGATTCATGTATAAATACACTTTTCTGGGTAAATTGACCATGAGGATTCCAATTCTGACATCAGTTTGCTGTTTTTACATCATTTTTACCCAAAAATTCAAGATGACCACAATTCGATTGAGCAAAAAACTTAATTTTTGAAAAGGATTGGAAGGTATGGGGTTTAGGTATGCCACTCACACATTTATGCAGTTATAAAATATGTGATAAAAGTAATGAGATAAATTATTGTACGCTGAAATTTGTATTTCTGGCAATTAAGTGACACCATAACAAAACTAAATCACATAAAAAGTCACCATTTTTCTGTAGGTGTTATGCTGCACATTATTATAACATTGAGACACATGATCAGTCCGAATCAGAGCATTCTGCATCATTATCTTCCAATGAGTCCCCCTTCCTCCCTTGTACATCATTGTCTTTCCCATCATCGTAGTCACTCTCATCTTCTTCACTTGCTTCAGCTGGGCTTGGTGAGGGTATATGCTTTGGAAGAGCAGGTTGAATGTGGCGGACAGGCCGACAGCAACCATTCGCCAGTTCCCAGGCATGTCCGATTGGTGAGGGGTGGTGTTTCAAGTAGGGATGCCACACGAGATATGCCAAGTAGTTTGCACGAAGGCAGTGTTAGCTTAGGCTATCTGCATCTGGAGAGACACGTAACAATGACTTGTTCTTCATGCTCTTCCACTTTTTGGCACAGGCCTCAGCCATGGTCTTACTCTTGTGGTCGCCATAGATGACATGTTGTGTGAACTCGAAGATATCCTCTACTATCTCCTCATCAAGGTCAATGCTATCTCTGCACCGTGAGAGCTGCCGTTGTGCCACAGGGCTGTTTGTCACCTCGTCATACACTGACTTCTTACCCTTGCCATGAAAGCTTTAGTTGGTATTGCATCCTATCATACAGTGTAGCTGCACAATACAGCTGGCCATCTCATCTGTCACCAGGTCACTGCAGATGATTGTTTCCTGCTTTCTCTTGATACAAAGCATGCCAGGAAACTGCTATGAGATGAATGCTGCTGCGACATGGGCATCCATATCAGCAATGACAACAGGGCCAGTGTAACCAGACTCTTGCAAAACTGCATAAACAGAGAAGAGGATAGTGTCAGCCTCTGACTGGTCAAAACTGTAGTTCTGCATTGATTGCTGGGTTGTTAACTTGGTACCGTTCGAGCCAACAGAGTACATAATCTCTGTTGCTGACGCTACAAAGCAGCATGCTGAATGCTCTGGCAGAGGGGAATGGGTCACCTAATTTCATGTAGATGTTTGGGACATGTGTATTACCCTGTACCTGCATATCCCTCTCATCATCTTTAGTTGAGTTAGCAGCATCATATGGGTCATTCACACAGATGATTCTTTCAGCATTGCAATGTCTGGCAAGGATAATGGATGACAGCTTGTGGACATTGTCTAACCACTTGTATGGGGTACCATCTTGCGTTTGTCTCTCTTCTGCTGATGGAATTGCCATCCTCCAGATCATTCCCATGTCATTGAGCATGATGTAGGGTTCCTGCATATCTGCAGGTTGCAAAGAAAGCTTATGGATGATCTGGCTCTTCTGAGTCTTCCTGCAGGTGCCATTGGAATTGAATAAGGACATACTTTCCTTGTCAACGCGATGCTCCAGCAACTTAGATAGATCTACAAGTTGACTGACCTCCACCAAGTCTATAACAGCTTTAGGTGCTGTCCGTTCAATTTCAGCAGCTCTTGCCTTGAGGTCCTGTCCAGGCTTCGTTTTGTCCAGTGCTTTGGTAAAAGTCGTACGTTTGCTTAGTGGGACGGATGCATAGAGGGACTTATTCTTACTAAACACTCGTTCTCGCAAGAAGCTGGTCAAGTTCTCTTCTCCTGCAGCAAGGGCTGAGTTGAAGTCTGTAACAAGCTCATCAGTGGCAGGCATGGCTGAATGTAGGGTGCAGAGGGTGGGTGAGGCTGGGTCATATGGGTAGGAGTCAAATTCATTCATGAATGCGATCAGGTTCTGCACACACTGTTCATCTTCTTGCATCCGTCTCAGACCACATTCCTTGTGCTTCCTCTTGGCTTCTATTCGGTTGGCAAGGGCTTTGTGAGCCACCCGAATCAGGGCTACATTGTTCACATTTCTGGAGAACACCAGCAGCTGCTTCTCATTTTGGAGGATAGAGAGCCAGCCCTACTTAATTTTGCCGCCCTTGTTCATGGTACACTCAATCCACATGTCCCATGCCATATTGGAGTAAGGGTTGCCTGTAATGGACTCGGAGAAGTCAGTTCGGAGAAAGGCAACCTGATCAGCAGGGAGAGTTGTCAGCATTGCCCAGAAATTTGGCAGCCACCTTCCGTATCTATTGTTGTCAAATACTATCATCCATGTTTTAACCAGCATTTGAGGTAATACCTTATTTCAAGTGCATAGGGCTGATCATTTGCATAGTCGATCAGACAGTTGATTCTGTCTCGCATTACTTGATCTTCTAGGGCTACTGTGTGGCTTTTGAATGCTGCTCAAGCATGATCATATGAAATTAGGCTCAGCTTTGATTCTAGGTGCTTGGGCAACTCTGGTTTACAGCACCAGACACATTTTGTTTTATCATGGATTGGCCCTAGAGTTGACCGCAGTCGCTTCGAAGCTGGAGCTGCAGCTGGGAAACAATCATCAGACTTAGACAAAGATTGACCATGGCTCTCATCGAGCTCCAGTTTTCTCTGTCTGTTGATGACCTTTCAGTTTTTTACCATTCGATAAGGTCTATCTACATGTATCATGTACATGTTGTCTGACAGGACGCATATCCCAATCCACAGTTCCAGATACGTCTCCAAATATGTCAAGACCCCTTCAAAACGGGGCCTTTGTCTTGAGATTTTCCCACTTATCATTTGAGGTAATAGAATCAGTGACTTCATCACATGGCCTGCCATACTGGAGGATACGCGGAATGGTGGACACGGCATCACGCATCATGCTTTCTCATTGGGTCATACCAGTCTGTGGAAAAAAAGAAATACGAATGTTGTTTGAGGGAAAATTATACAAAAAAGGATTTATCTCTCTAAGTAACATGCATTACATAGTCAGATGACTAAGTACCATTCATAGAAATAAAATCAGCCAAAGTAACTCTCAGCCAGTGTATGCTCTCATCCCACTTGGAGCTCACCTTCAGAAATATTATTCACCTAGTTATACTGCTTGGTTCTCACTAACTTTATACTTGTTGATCCAGGACCTCAATTCCATGACTATTATATATTGCCTTGAAGATGACATTTGAATGACCTTGACCACGTGACATTTATCTTAAATCAATATGTTACCTCCGGAAGTTCCAGTTACATTACCAGATAGATTTATCTGAAAAACAGACTTTACTGATGGTAATAGGTTTTTCTTTTCAAGTTGCAATTTTGCTCCACCGAATTTGGGCCATCTTGGATTTTTGGGTCAAATTGATGTAAAAACAACAAACTGATGTCAGAATTGGAATCCTCATTGTCAATTTACCCAGAAAAGTGCATCCATACATGAATCTAGGTGCTCCGGT
>JAXCGZ010015436.1:0-7500 GCA_037179515.1 Halocaridina rubra | reverse complement strand
TCATCTTCATAATCATTATCAGTAATGTAATATTTATAATACCAATTATCTTCCTTATCTTGATAATAATAATAATAATAATAATAATAATAATAATAATAATAATAATAATAATAATAATAATAATAATAATAATAATAATAATAATAATAATGATTATTATTATTATTATTATTATTATTATAATTATAATTTTCATAATTATCATACTATTACTTTATCAGAACCTTTATTAATACTATCAACATCAGTTATTATCATATTCTTCATTATCAGTCGATCGACATCATAGTCATTGTCTTAGAAAATACTCTTCGTATAAAAAGTTTCCAAAACAAAGCTTTGATGTTAGCCTAAATAGCAGCCAACGGAAAGCAAAAGAAAAAAATAATATTTAGTTTTTTATATTCATATGACCATTGGCGAAATTTCTCCCACAAAATTCTTTTCAGACTATGTAGCCTTGATACGTCCTCCAAAGTCGAAGGTCTCCTGAGGAGTGATAAGCTCCATCATATACAATGGTGTGTGTGTGTGTGTGTGTGTGTGTTTGTTTATATGTGTGTGTGAAATTTTGTGGTGCTTGTATCTTTACTTACATACTCTTATTACGAGAGAGAGAGAGAGAGAGAGAGAGAGAGAGAGAGAGAGAGAGAGAGAGAGAGAGAGAAGAGAGAGAGAGAGAGAGAGAGAGAGAGAGAGAGAGAGAGAGAGAGAGAGACTACACAAGTTTTGTAAAAGGATGTGGATATTTCTCTTTCTAGAATATTTTAAATGGAAAATCAAGCCGTTAATAACATAGAGGAAAGTAAGTTTAGAGACATGAGAAAAGAAATAGGTTTATGCCAAGATATGCGTATATAAACTTGACCAAGTTTTTTTTTTTTTAGGATGGGATAGGATAGGAGGGGAAAAAGGGGAGGGGATTAAGGATATAAGGGAATTGGAGGGAAAAGAAGAAAATTAAATAAAGTAAGAGAAAAAAAAGAGGGGCAGACCCTCATGCTAAGTTTTGATCTGAAATTCAGATTCTGAGTTGTGAGTGGTTGATATGTAACATCCGCCTTAGGTGAACATTGGAGGTAAATCCTTCCCATCGCATGTCCAACCCAGGCATCCTCCAACCACATCAGGAAATTGCGGAGGGCTCAAGAAACAATTAAAATTCTTCTTCAGACATTTTTTAGAGTATTTCTGATATTGAAAAGATGTTTACAGACATCATTTTTTAATTATATCTGAGGTTTAAATGGTAATTTTTTACTCTATTGTACGTTCATCAGCTCAGACATTTGTTCATAATCGCTCTTTCAAGGGAGGGATCTTGTGACTCTTGGTAAACAAAAAAGTGTGTTGACAGAAATATAATTTTGGCTGAAATTAAAAAATCTGGAAAGCCACAATTATGGTTTATTTATTGTTACTAGAAGAGAGCAATTTTTAATATAATCCTTTTCATATTTTACTGTTTTCTCTTCTTTTTCTTGTTGATATTACTCTTCTTATTTATTGTATTCTTCTTCATGTCTGCTATTGCTTCCTTTTCAATGATTTCATTATAAAAAAAAATCTCTTTATTCCTCAGTTTTCACTCCCAACAGACATAAATGTCGGCAGTGCTGTGTTTTTACTTAATCAGTTGGTACTTTAGTCTCTTATATAGAGGAGACATGAGGAATCAGGGTTCTGTTTCGCTTTCCTTATTACTTTTCCTCTTTACAGTTACTTAAAATCTATAAAGGTCTTATTCGCCCCTGCTTAGAATACTGTTCAAATATCTGGGGTGGTTCTTCTTATACTTATCTTTTTGATAAGGTTGAAAAGCAGTCCGACTCATTAATTACCCTTCTCCTACTTTTAATCTGCATTCTCTTTCTCTTTAGCCGTTAAGTATCATTCCTTTACTTTTCTATTGGCACTACTTCCATCACAGCTGTAATGAGTTGGCGAGTTGCAACCCTCCTCCACTGCCGAGACCTCGTGACACTTACCAAGGGACCTTAGTCTCACGGGTACTATGTTAAACTTTGTAGCTCGCGGATCAATTGGTGCAGCGACTGCTTCTTCCCATACACCTCCAGACTCTGGAGCTCTCTTCCTCCTTCTGTCTTTCCTAATTATTATAACCTGTCTTCCTCCAAAAACCGGATATATCGTCATTTCAGGGCCTAAGCCTGCCATATATCTTGGCTTTCAAAACATGGACTATTCTTTCAGTCTGTCCTTTTCCTATTGTACATCATTCCCTTATTACTGCCTTATCCTTATTCTTTTACTTTTCTTTGACTTAATGTTTTCTTAGTGCCCAGGCCTGAAGAGGGCAATATGTTTAATAAGGGAAAGTAATGAGGTTGGTGATTTTGAGGATATAAATGGTTCAAAATGTGGAACAACTTCTGTTCTATGAAGGTAATCCTCTGAGTTAGTTTTTATTGGTTTTGCCAATTGAAAAAAAAATATTCTGGTGAATCAAAAAATTGAGTGCCTTTGGAGTGGAGGGTGAAGTGTGAAGACTTCCAGCATATAAAGCCATTTCTTTGGGTCGTGAATTGAAGTGCAAAGTGTATTTTTTTTTGTCTAGTCTTTGTAAGACTTCTCTCTCTCTCTCTCTCTCTCTCTCTCTCTCTCTCTCTCTCTCTCTCTCTCTCTCTCTCTCTCTCTCTCTCTCTCTCTCTCTCTCTCTCTCTCTCTCTCTCTCTCTCTCTCTTTCCACCATGATAATGATGAATCACATATTCTTTCCTCTTTATCAAATAATGCAATACTAAAAGAAATTTTATTTGAAGAGAGAGAGAGAGAGAGAAGAGAGAGAGAGAGAGAGAGAGAGAGAGAGAGAGAGAGAGAGAATGAGTATTCATATTTAAGGTCCTTCACAGTGTAACAAAGCAGGCAAGCTCTTTGGGTTCCAAATTTCCTACTCTTTTGTCACTAATTCTCCACATTCAACCTTATTTCCTAGTTTTAATTTCAAGAGCAACACCCTTCAAGTCATCTTCTACATTTTTTACCTTGCATCGGGATCTTACGCCAAGGTAGCACAGAAGGTCACACCTCAAAAGAAAATGCATTTAGTAACGCTACCATGCCAAAAGCGAAACAGCTACTACTGCTACTACTACTACTACTACTATTATTACACCTAGCTGTAGCAGTAGTAGTAGTAGTAATAGTAGTAGCAGTTGTAGTGCCAGTAGTAAAAGTAGTAGTACTTATAATAATAATAATAATAATAATAATAATAATAATAATAATAATAATAATAATAATAATAATAATAATAATAATAATAATAATAATAATAATAAACTACAGAAAACATCATTTGCCTATTTTGATACGGGCGTCAAATGTTTTAGAAACGGATGCGAATAACATATCTTGAAGGTGCCAATCCCATTTTCTTCCTTAGTCCCATTCTTTTAAATTAATTATTAAGTTAATTTCCTTCCCCCTCTTCTTTGGCTGAGGTATAATGGAAATGTTTGAAAATCATAGTTTCCCTGTGTGACTATTTAGCCTCTTGATTATAGGGCCAGTCCCCAGTTGCGATACCACACCCAAGGGTCTACTGGACTTAAATAGGACTGGAAGGACAGCTTGATGTTAGGTTATCCGTAAGTTTCAGCTCTTTTCCTAGGACCTCATTAACAGCAAATATTCTGGCGTATTCATTACACATCCCTTATTAACCTTTCACATCTGACAAGTCACAACACTCCATCTCTGCTTCTCTTTGCTTTATACTTTCTTGGTGCCTAGAGCTGATGAGAGAAACTTTCTCTCCCTGTCGTGGTGTCACATTCATGGAAAACAGGATAAGTTTATTAACCTATAATGATTAGTTCATTACCTGCATTAATGGAAACCTAAATACATTTAGTAATTTTAACTCAATTTTTGGTTAATTAACCCATTATGATTATCACTATATAAGTATATGAAAGAGTTGTATACATTTAGAGTTTTTAATTAGATTTTAATTACTTGACTAATAATTATTATTCATTTGTATCTGTAGTATTTGAAACTATCTGAATTTGGATTTTATTTTTATTGCATCATAGCTTTCCTCATTAACCAATATGACTTATCATGTATTATATATGGAATAGATTCTTATTGGAATAGGTAATTATATAACTCGAGGTGACACCTTAAACCCGAAACACAATCACTTGTCAAGCCGGAGAATTCCATCCTGAGGCTCTTCTTCGTTTCACCGAGAAAGGGTCAGGAAATGACCAGAAATCAGAGAATCAAAATTGTGAGAAAAATGGTATTAAATCGACTCTCTTAGGTAGACAATATTTCTTACTTCTTCACATTATTTACTATTATCTTAAAGAGAATGTCGTGCTTGAATATACCTGTTAAGTATGTTTGTATTTAGAAAGCTTATAAACAGCCCACTTTCAGATACTTTTTACCTCTTTGGCATTTTCACGTGCACCTCAACTCCCTGGATTTAAAGAATAAGATATTTTTTTTCTTGCATATAAAACAACCATATATATAACTACTCTAATTATCTTGTATCTTGAAGAGAAGTTTTAGAGTCATATATAAATCAATCCATTAGGATCCAAAATGAAATTTATTTTGGGTAAATCCAGAGCCTAAACTCTTGACAACTAAGCGAAATTGAAATACCTTTATTCTTCTTTAAATCTCCTTCAGAAGAATTTAATTGAATAGGAAAGGAAATATATAGTTGGATGGCTTCGACTTTTCAGTCACGTTTTCACTTCATGAAAAAAAACAACGCCACACGTATTTGATGCTCTTGTACTATCAAGATATATATATATATATATATATATATATATATATATATATATATATATATATATATATATATATATATATATATATATATATATATATATATATATATATATATATATATATATATATATCAGCAGTTTAATATTATTGACTTTCAACTGTATCATTTTTAGATATTTTTGTCCTAAATGTATGATAATAATACTAAATTTTATAACTTTAGAAAAGTGTTGAAATTATCATCTTCATCATTATCATCTTAATCACCATCCTCATTACTATTATTATGATTAAAAGTATTATTATTATTATTATCATTATTATTTTATTATTATTATTATTATTATTATTATTATTATTATTATTATTATTATTATTATTATTATTATTATTATTATTATTATTATTATTATTATTATTATTATTATTATTATTATTATTATTATTATTATTGGATAGGTGTCATGGTGAATGATTTTGAAAAGGTCTGGAGGCATTAGTAGAATGGATGGTTAGATTGCTGAATGTATGCTTCAGGAATGGAAGGATCCCACTTGATTGGAGGAGTGCATGTGTAGTTCCATTTCACAAAGGGAAGGGAGATAAGTATGAGTGTAGTAGTTTTAGGGGAATGAGTTTGTTGAGTATAGTTGGTAAGGTATATGGAAGAGTGTTAATCAAGAGAATTAAGAAAGGTAATGAGAGATTGACTGGGGAAGAACAGTGTGGGTTCAGGAGAGGAAGAGGATGTGTGGATCAGGTGTTTGCGGTAAGACAGGTGTGTGAAAAGTTCTTGGAGAAAGGTAGGGACACTTTTTGGGTCTTTATGGATTTACAGAAAGCATTTGACAGAGCAGATAGAGATGGATTATGCAGGATATTGCGACTGTATGGAATAAGTGGAAGTTTGTTGAATGCGGTGAAGAGTTTTTTTTTACATGAGTAGTAGCGCATAGACGAAGTAGAGAATAGACAAAGAATTAGAGCATACGTGTTAATTGAGAATGGTATAGGTTATTAGATTGAGGTGAATGTTGGGATACGTCAAGGTTGTGTAATGGTGCCATGGTTGTTTAATTTATATATGGCTGGAGTGGTAAGGAAAGTAAATGAAAGAGTATTAGACAGAGGCTTAGAAGTAGTGGGTGAGGATGGAGGGTTGTGGAAATTGAGTCAGTTGCTCTTTGTGGATTATACTGTATAGGTGGCTGTTACTGTAAATGAATTGAATCATTTGGTGACTAAGTTAATTTTTGTGTTTGTGAAAGAAGGAAGTTGCGGGAGAATATTGGTAAATTAAATGTAAAGTCATGAGATGCATGAGGAGTGATAATGTTGGCAGATTGAATGTAGGAGTGAATGGGGAGTTGCTTGAAGAATTTGAGAGTTTTAAGTATCTGGGGTCACATGTATCAAGGAGTAGACGAGTTAATGTAGAGGTAAACCACAGATTGAAGGAAGCAAGTAAATGTCTAGGTGGGTTGAAAAGTGTAATGAGAAATAGATATTTGGGAATGAATGCAAAGAGAAGGATATATGAAGGTCTGATTGTGCCGACAGCATTGTATGGAGGAGAGACTTGAAATGCAAGAGAGGATGAAAGGAACAAGTTGAATGTAATGGAGATGAGGTGTTTGACAGGTATGATAGGTGTATCTAGAATAGATAGAGTAGGAAATGAGGATGTCAGGCAGAAAACAGATATTGGAATGAAGCTGTTAGATAAGTTGAGATGGTTTGGACACATGGAAAGGATGAGTGATGAACGAATAGTGAAGAGAGTGTGGAGTGCAGAAGTGATTGGAGTTAGGTCAAAAAGCAAACCTAGAATGAGATGGATGGATGGCGTGAAAAGAGCTCTGAATGCACGTGGAGTGTCAGTGGCATAGGGGAGAGTGTGTGTAAGAGATAGGAATGCGTGGAGGAAGATTGTTTATATATGACGCAGCCCAGAGGGACTTCTCGCACCTGCTATCTCAGTGAACTGTGGAGGATAAGTATGAGAGGAGTTGCCATGAGATGAAACGGTGAG
The DNA here is from genome assembly GCA_037179515.1 of Halocaridina rubra. Taxonomy (NCBI): domain Eukaryota; kingdom Metazoa; phylum Arthropoda; class Malacostraca; order Decapoda; family Atyidae; genus Halocaridina; species Halocaridina rubra. The sequence goes on along the minus strand of JAXCGZ010015436.1, from coordinate 683 downwards.
GATAAACCAGCTATGGCTGTCGGGTCTCATTGTAGACTAACCTTGCCCACTTACCTTGTGGATGACCCAAGCATGATGGAAGGAGGGGAGATGTGGCAACCCTTTATCCCCAAGGTACTGAGAGGAGTGGTTGAGGTGTGTATAGATCGTGGTGAATGCGTGTTTCTTGGCTCGGCCACCCCGCTTACAAGGGGAAAGTAGGCATGTGTATGTATGTATGCATGTATGTATGTATGTATGTATGTATTTATTAATATTATTATTATTATTATTATTATAATTGTTATTATTATTATTATTATTATTATTATTATTATTATTATTATTATTATTATTATTATTATTATTATTATTATTATTATTATTATTATTATTATTATTATTATTATTATTATATTTATTATTTTTATTATCATGACCTGATGGATAAGTGCCAGGCTTTATATCCACAGAGCTATCGATTGTTATAAAGCATTACCTAACAAATATTTCAGCTCTGTTGCTCGATTTCATGATTAATGCATCCAGCAATTTCACAGTCAACAGTGTACTATTTAATAATTTAGAATAATATATTCACACTCTAGTCCCAAGAAAAACACGTACACACATGCAAGCGCTCTTTCACACACACACACACACCCACACACACACACACACACACACACACACACACACATGGT
>JAXCGZ010015435.1:62500-75000 GCA_037179515.1 Halocaridina rubra | reverse complement strand
TATATATATATATATATATATATATATATATATATATATATATATATATATATATATATATATATATATATATATATATATATATATATATATATATATATATATATATATATATAGGGTGTGGCTACTGGGATGTCTGATCAGTTTTTGGTTGAAGCAAAAGTGGTAGTAGCAAAAGAGTGGAGAAATAGAGTGGGGGGATGTAGAAGGGAAATGGTGAAGGTGTAAAAGTTGTTAAAGCCAGAGAAGAGACAGGAATATCAAGACAGGTTGAAAGTGGCATATGACAGGGTGAAAGAAAGAGAAGTTGGGGAGTTAGGGGAGTAATGGGGGTTAATGAAAGAATGTGTCGTGGGACATGCAAGTGATGTGTGTGGAAAATGGTGTGTTGAGGAGGCATGAGGAAGGCAGCGAGTGGTGGAATGAAGAGGTGAAAATGAAGGTGGAAGAGAAAAAGAGGGCTTTTGAGGAATGGCTGCAGTGTAAAAGTAGGGAGAAGTATGAAAGATATAGGGAGAAAAATGTGGAAATCAAGCGGAAGGTAGAGGAAGAGAAGAGGTTGGGAAATGTTAGGTGGGGACAGGATTTTAGTAGGTCATATGAGGAGAATAAAAAGAAGTTTTGGAAAGAAGTGAAGAGAGTAAGGAAGGGTGGATCGAGGATGGAAGAGACAGTGAAAGATGCGAATGAACAGATGTTAAGAGGGAACAATGCAAGGAAAAGATGGGCAGAATATTTTGAGTGCTTGCTGAATGTTGAGGAAGATAGAGAGGCAGCTATAGTGGCAGTGGGGGGTGTTCAAGTGCCAGTAATGGGAGATGAAGATGAGAGAGAGATTACAAGAGAGGAGGTGAAAAAGGCATTGTATGAAGCGAAAGCAGGTAAAGCACCTGGAATGGATGGTGTGAGAGCGGAGATGTTGAAAGAAGGGGGTGTGACTGCATTGGAATGGTTAGTGAGAGTGTTTAATATATGCTTTATGTTGTCAATGGTGCCATTGGAATGGGTGATTGCTTGTATAGTGCCCCTATACAAAGGTAAGGGAGATGTGTATGAATGCAGTAATTTTAGGGGTATAAGTTTGTTGAGTGTGGTAGGAAAAGTGTATGGTAGGATACTGATTAATAGGATTACGAATAAGACAGAAAATGTTATCGCCGAAGTGAAAAGTGGTTTTAGGAGAGGAAGAGGTTGTATAGATCAGATTTTTATAGTTAGGCAGTTATGTGAGAAATATTTAACAACGGGTAAGCATGTGTATTTTGCATTTTTGGATCTTGAGAAAGCATATGATAGAGTTGATAGAGGGGCAGTGTGGAATGTTTTGAGGTTATATGGAATTGCTGGTAAACTGTTGCATGCTGTGAAGAGTTTGTATGAGAGCACTAGAGCTTGTGTTAGGGTAGGGAATGAAGTGTGTGAGTGGTTTCCAGTGAGTGTGGGACTGAGACAGGGATGTGTGATGTCACCATGGCTGTTCAATTTGTATACTGATGGAGTCGTAAGAGAGGTGAATGAGCGAGTGCGTGGTCGAGGTTTGAGAATGGTAGATTGGGATGATAATGAGTGGGAGCTGAATCAGTTGTTGTTTGCAGATGATACTGTGGTGGTGGCAGATTCAGAGGAGAAGCTGTGTCAGTTAGTGTCAGAATTTGGAATGGTGTGTGAGAGAAGGAAGATTCTAGTGAATGTGGGAAAGAGTAAGGTTATGAGGTGTAGAAGAAATGAGGATGGTGCTGGATTGAATGTTATGTTGAATGGAGAGACACTTGAGAAAGTTGATCTGTTTAAGTATTTAGGCTCGGTTATAGCTGCAAATGCTGGAGTGGAAGCAGATGTTTGTCACAGAGTGAATGAAGCATGTAAAGTGTTGGATGCGTTGAAAGTATTGCTGAAGAATAGAGGGTTGGAAATGAATGTTAAGAAAGTTTTGCATGAGAAAGTGGTAGTGCCAACTGTGATGTATGGATCAGAATTATGGTGTATGAAAGTAAGTGAGACAGAAACTAAATGTGTTTGAGATGAAATTCCTGAGGAGAATGATTGGTGTATCTCGGTTGGATAGGGTTAGGAATGAAATGGTGAGAGCAAGAACGGTGTGAGGAGAGAATTTGCAGACAGAGTAGATATGAATGTTTGGAGATGGTTTGGCCACGTTGAAAGGATGGATGATGAATGACTGCTGAAAAAGGTGACGAAAGCGAGAGTTGATGGGAGAAATGCTAGAGGAAGGCGTAGGTTTGGGTGGATGGATGGAGTAAGGAGAGCCCTGAATGATAGGAGGATGGATGTGAGGGAAGCAAGTGAGCGTGCTAGGTATAGGAATGAGTGGTGAGCAGTTGTGACGCAGCTCTGATGGGCATATGCTGTTACCATGGGGCTGCATCTTACAGAGGTAGCCCTGTGGTAGAGGCAGTAGGAGGAGTTGGCAGTTATGAAGCGATACTATTTGTGTAAGAGCCTAAAGGATGGGCTTTGGCATTCCAGCAGTGCCATCTGAACGGTCGCTAGCTCCCTCGTTATTGCCCATGGAGCAAAGTAATCCCCTTATTGTTTCTTTTTTTGATGTCGGCTAACCCCAATTGAGGGAGACATCCAAGGTATATAGATAGATATCCATGGGAACAATAGAACTTTACATTGTTATGTTATTTAATTCTTGAATTTTATGAAAAGAAATAAGATCACTTAAGTCGCTTAGACGTGATAGTTTACGTAAAATGGTGAACACACAAAAAGAGCTGCGCTGGACAACAGTATATATCTCATGTAATAAAATCAATATCAAGGTTCAAACACTTTTTTTCAGTCCATGACAAGGTAGTGAAATATTTCAATGGATTTTAACGTTAAATGTGTGATAATCTATTCTTTTCAGCTGGCCCTCCACAAGATATCAAAATTTGATCATACATATAATAATAAAAATACTCAAGTACAATCTCCTACAGCAGTCTTCTCAACAGGCTAACACATAACCTCAAGCACTGACAGAACGTATACAGTAAACATTATTCGTCCAGAAGTTCTGAGATGCAATCTGTGAATGGCATTCTTCTCAAATTACCTCATAGTTTCTCTGGCACCAATAATGCTAAACTACAATCAATCTGTGACTTATGAAGAGAAAGTGTGTGATTCCCAGATTTCTCATTCGTATTCCTTTCATCTTTCTTATACCTTACCTCTAGTAATTTCCTACCTAATATCCTTACCTTGCAATCCCTCTTTCCTGGTAGTTTGTTCAACAAAATGTTTAATCACATCTCATAAACACTGAGAGGCACTTGTAATACAGTGAGAGCCACTTTATAGCAGGGTCACTATAGTTAGGACTCCAGAACTCAGTATGTGACTGCTTCAAACATTCTTTTTATTAAATTTCTTTATTTTAGGTTCTTAATGTACCTTCCTATCAACAAAGTTCTCCATTGGGTGAAAAATATGCCTATCTAGATAGGAAAAGGACATGGTCATGCCTCCTTTGTAAATGTGGCAACAACAATGGACGTGCACATCTCAGTGAACTTAATAAAGGAGTGCATGGAGGGATTAGATTTAAAGATGCAATTGATAAAGTGACCTATCTATAAGAATAAATATTTGTATGCAAACTTTGATCTAATAACGCAGATATATCTGCTTTTTTTATAGGCAGCTGAAATAACAAACAAACAAACAAACAAACAAACATATATTTCCATTTAGCAATGGCTATTCTTTTACAAAACAAAGAGTACACTAAGTAGACATGTAACTGAACTAATAAGTAAGGAGATAATACATACAGTGAACAGAAATATGGCTTTCCTAGAAAATGAAGAGTACCTTGAGTTAACAGATGTGTATAAAAATTATAATATCAATAATCATACTGTTAACTCAATTTTATTGGTAACTTTGAGCAATGTAGTTCCTGTCGAGAGTTTCGGTCTGAAACTTTGTAGGTTAACAGCTAATAGTCTGTTTGTCTCTAGATATGACATTATTTGGCATGCAATAATCTTTTATAATTCTTAGAGAAAATGGGTAGAGGGAAATGGAACGATAGTTTGTCGCATCTTCTTTGTCCCCCTTTTTATGTGGAGGTATTACATGTGATTTTTTTCCAAGAATCAAGAAACTTTTTAGTAACACTTGTTTATAATAGTTAAAATATAAGAGACAATCATGGGTAGAGCGATTTTTATGAATTGAAATGGTTTGCTAACTGGACCATAATAGCCAGAGTTTCTTAGGCTGTTTTAACCTAGAATTATCTCTTTACAGTAGGAATATGTCTGATTCTGGCATTTCAGCCTTGTGTTGTAAGACTTTCACCTCTTCAGCATCTGCTTCCAAAATTCTCACCTTATCTGCAAAACTTTCTATTATTCGAAGTAAGTCTGCTAGGTTGAGTGTTTTATAAAGTTCTACCAAAGTCTGTGATTGAAAGAGCTTGTCAAGTTCACCATTTGATGAGGTATGCAGAACACTTGAGCTAAGAGTGAATATATTTGAAATTATTTCTTTATTTATCTGTCGTTTATGATAAGCTTACCACTGTGTTGTGGAAAGAGTTCCAATACCTTTGAAAACAATAGTTGACTTGTTTTGTACAGAGTGCCCTTTCTATTTTTTTTCCTTTTTCCCTTTCGATGTCATGACGTGAATATTCGAAAATTGAATCCAGAGATGAAGTATACACTTCAGCAAAAATATTGGTATCTACACTCGAAAGGTCACGAAGGTTAATTTTAACAATGAGGACATTCTGGTGTGAATAGGAGGGGAACTGCGGTATGAGGGAAATAGCAGGTCCATCCAAGAAGGTCCATTTTAGGTTGGTCATAGAGGATGTGGTTGAAATCGGTAACACGGGGAGAGACGCTCTCAACGGTGTAAAGAATATAGCATGCATTGACTGTGGGTCAACTAAAATATACAATGACTGTACTAAAGACTGCATGAAACACCAAGATAAGCCAAACTAGAAAATAAGTTGTAAATGCCAACAAAATTGCCATATTACAAAGCACTCATATATAAAGCAGTTTTCCAGACTACGAACTTGAACTGTGTTTCAGATATTGCAAGCTAAAGCATCTACCACTAGACAAATTCACCTTTTCAGCGTGAGTTAATTGTCTAGTTCCCATCTCTTCCTAATGCAGTGCTAAAAATAATGCAATAGTTGATATTCTCCTGGATATACAGTACAACACGGGCTTTGCAAATGCAGTAAAGAGTACCTACACAGTGCTGTCTGCAAGAAAAAAAAAATCTCAATTGTGTGCACTTGGAGAGTGAGGGGTCAGCCACTCAATGAACTTCAGGCAACAATAAAATTATGCTAGATGGAAACTAGCATAGTGTGTTCCAAAGGAGAATGTCAGAGGGAAACCATGCTATGATTAGAGCACCCAAGGTGACTTAAAAAGGAACTTATCTACATGGTGCTGTTGAAGTGTAAAAGGAAATAGATGCAAACATCTTAAAAAATCCAAAAATTTTCTGTTCTTACATAGAATAATACCTTTGCTTAATGGGGATGCTGTAAATCAGCGAATGAATGGGCACGAATGTAGATATGACAAGTTATCAGGTTTTCTTTAAAGTATAAACAGACACGCAAAGAATCTAAAAGAGCTTGATGGAAAGAAATCAGATCATCTCACTACATGTGAATGGTTTTATAATAGATTTCAATATTCAATTTTCTAAATGTATAATAAAATAAAATAGTTGTGAATACATTTTGTATTTTTACTGTTAAATGTACATATCATGTGTTTTTCCAAATGGTTTGAAAAAAAATTACAAATGGTATATCGCATTGTATACATGCTATAAAATAGCAAATGGAAATGGTTTTATATTCAGTGACTTGGCTGCTGCTGCATTTTTCCAACAATCTTTTCAAAGCGAGGTTTTATTTCACTTTCCAGTGCCCTCCTCATCAGAGAATCCACATCTTGTAACTGGATTTGCTTTTTTGCTTAAATATCCACCAAATTAGAGAAGCCTCTTCCTGCCAGATATGTAGTTGGCATCTGCACTAGATAAGTCATGGCCAATTGTGCAGTTTCTTGGTAGTCTGGAATTCCTAAAAGTTAGCACCAGAAATCTCCACAGTAGGAGAATTCATGAAATGACGACTTCTGTGCAAAATCAGTGGGCAGTTCTAGCAAAGTAGGTGTCAGTGATTCCAGATTGCCTGATCTGGTATTAGCTGAGACAAAGGGGCTCACAATCCACATACATTCTTCATGTGCTCTTGTCTCAGGGAAATACTAGCATCCCATGGTTTTGGTCTTGATTTTGTCAACCACTGCGTCTTTAACGGAGCTAAGCTACCCCCCAAAATAGGTGATATTATATTTTATATAGGTTAGGAGTTTAATATACTAATGTAATACATATATCTGTAATACTTAAGCCACAATTTATATCAATTTCTTACTTGACACTTACAGATTTCTACCTAAAACACCTTTTCGTACTGTCTACTGTGCACTTTCATACACACTGGCCATGTCATATATCCCTCCATGTATCCCATTGTTTCCAAGTATCCTCTGATAAAATTCATGCCCCTTGGGGTGCACCATGCACCTAGGTTGACTATCACTGCATTAGATCATTTAAAGAAAATATTGCCATTTTTCATACTGAACATTATATCACCTAAATTTCAAATGTAGTTTACAAGGTTATCATAACACGTTTCAAGAGGTCTTGTAAGATATATTCATCCCATGATGCAAGATATGTTTATCTTTATACAAGGCAATGTTGTCCATTAATCAATGAAGTCAAATGTTTCTCGTGATGATATTAATATATTCAGTCTTTTCAATACTGATTATTGATTCATGTTCTCTGCAGTTGTTGGTCATGTGTATGAAAGTTTTGTCATTGAGTAAGTAGAAAATAAGAAAATATGATTTAAATAATTTGGAATACTAGAAAAAGTATTATTTCTTTTTGAAAGTGGAATTAATATATAATTGTATTCTAAAAATTTTTATGTCTGAAGGAGTACCAATATACACAAGAACAAAATTCAAGATAGAATGTAAACTGAATGTAAAAGAAAATAGCTCCTCAGGCTTAAAAGGCCATTCTTTAGATGCAGAGAAGAACCGAAGGACTCACACACTCAGATTCTGATAATGCAAGTATATTCATCTCTTCTGCCCTCACATACGACCTGAAGAAACATTTAAGTTCAAGCCCACAATACCTCACAATATATTTCGAGAAGAGAGTTTAATGAAGTAGCATGATGAATGTATAAAAGTTCTCAACGAGTTGTGATAATTAGAGAAAAATAAGTGACGACTTGCAAATAATGCAAGGAAGAAAAAGGACAAGTGTGCTGAAACTCAAAAAAATGGCTCAAAGAACATAAAAGAAATTGAGGAACACCTTCGGACACAATGAAGTATTCTCAAGTGAGTAATTTCTGCAAAAAAAAAAGAATGACATTGTCATCAGAGTGTTTCACCTGTCAAATTATGACCCAGTTCACTGACAGTACAGTCTTATTAATTTTCCAAGGAATAATGACAAACTAGATCTCATGAACTCAGTATTTTATCCCATAACAGGAGGAAAACCTCTATATTGCTATTCACCCTATAGTAACTTGCCAGATAAACACTTGATTTGCACCCTGGCATACAGTATTAGCATGAGCATGCTTTTGAAGCTAAGAAGGAAAGGTTGATGGTACCATTCATGCAATGACCCTTGAAAGCTCAACATTTTCAGTAAATTAGCCATTTAAGTGCTTGTGATCAGTGGATAAATTTTATCTTCAAAAGTTTGAGCTTAAATAAGGACAAATATATCATTCGTTGCAATTCAGAAAGTATTTTTATTGATAGAAGAATAGGATCAATCCAGTCACTGTGTTAGTAACACAGCGTAACTCTCTGCCAGTTCTGAGCCAGGATGAATGGAGAGGGTCGGTGTGAGGAAGGGAATCTGAGAGAAAATTTTTGAGCCATAACCAGCATTAGTCTCAAAGAGGCCAGTGAAAAACAGTGACTTTATGTATAACACGATAAAACATGTTAATAGAGAAGTGATAAAGGTATCCCAATACGAGTCCTATCATAGCCATAAAATAACATCAAGTTTATGTTAAGGCTGAAATTATTAGCTTATAGGCTATTGTATTTAATTTTTCAGAATGCAAGTACATTCATAGGATATTTTGCAATGAGGTCCGAGATCCACAACTAGTTTACCCCCACCACTTTATCACATGGCAACTCCCTTCACTCCCGTCCATCAAAGTTTACTGATCTAGCAGGTGCTAGAAATCCCTTTAGCCCATTTCACATATACATGATCTTCCTCCACTCATTATTCTCTCTTGCATGCTCTCATCCCAGCTTCACTGACATTCCATGTGCATCCGAAGCCCTTTTCACGCAAACCATCCATCTCATTCTAGATCTTCCTCTTTGCTAACTTCAACCACTTCTGCACTCCACACTCTCTTTGTTATTCGTTCATCACTCATCCTTTCCATGTATCCAAGCCAACTCAACACTCTCTGATCTAGTCTATTGGACAGCTTCCTTTCAACATCCGTTCTCTGCCTGATCTCATTTCTCACACTATCTCTTCTATATAAACCAATCATACTGCTCAAACACCTTATCTACAATACATTCCACTTATTTTTTCATCCTCTCTTGCATTCCAAGTCTCTGCTAATACAATACTGTTGGCAATATCTCATATTCATATATCCTTCTCTTTGCATTCATTAATTAATACTCATATTTAATCACACTTTTAAACTCACTTAGAAATTTACTCACTTCATTCAATCTTTAACTTACCTCCACATCCACTCGTCCATTCCTTGATATGTGCCACCCTAGATATTAAAACTTTAAATTTTTTCAAGCACCTCCTCATTCACTCTTACATTCAATCTTCTAACATAAGCACTCCTTATGCTTCTCATGACTTTACTTTTACCGATATACATTCTCAACTTCCTTTTTTCAAACACTCTAACAAATTCAGTTATCAATTTATTCACTTCTCTCTCAGTATCAGCCAACAGTGTTGTGTCATCCGCAAATAGCAAGTGATTCAGTTTTCACAAACTTCCATGCTCACCCACTAATTCCAAGCCTCTGTTTTTACCACTTCATTTACTTCCCTTATCTCTCCATCCATAAACATATTAAACAACCAACGCAACATTACACAACCTTGAGGTAACCCTTCATTCACCTCAGACCAATCACTCATACCATTCCCGACTCTCACATATGCACTACTATTCATGTAAAAACTCAGCACTGCATTCAACAAGCTTAATCTTATTCCATACAGTAGCAACACACTCCACAACGCCTCACTACCAGCGCTGTCATATGCTTTCTCTAAATCTATAAAAGCCTAAAAAGTGTCTCTACCTCTCTCTAAGAATCTCTCATACACCTGTATTACCACAAGCACCTAATCCATACATCGTCTTCCTCTCCTGAACCCACAATGTTCTTCTCCAATCAATCTCTTATTAACTTTCCTAATTCTTTTAATTAGCACTCTTCTATATACCTTACCAACTACACTTAAACTAATTCCTCTAAAACTACAAAACTCAAACTTATCTCCTTTCCATTTATAAAGTGAAATTACACATGCACTCCTCTAGTCAATTGGGACACGCCCTTCCCAAAAACATATATTCAGCAATCTAATCATCCATTCCACTAATGCGTCTCCACCTTTTGACAAGCATTCTAGATGACACCCATCTACCCCTGGTGCTTTGCCAGTACTCATTGCTCTTAATCCCAAATGCAACTCGTCTTTTGTTATTTATCATTCTCATCGTCCAACATTGTCATTCTCTGTTCATTTTCTTCAGCCACAATCTCTGCCTCTCCATCATCTTTCTCATTAAGCAGTTCCTTGAGATACTACGCCCATCGATCTCTCCCCATCTGCTCCTTTCATCCTCTCCTCCCTATCAGACTTACCTTTCCACACTCTTTTCACTTCCTTCCAGGACGTCTTCTTATTACTTTTAGAGTACTCAGACAAACATTTACTCCACCTTACAACACTTCTATGTTTTCTCTCGTCAATAAGCACTTTACTAACCTCCTTTTTGCACTATTCCTTTCATATGAGTCCATATTACTTATGTGCAACCATACCTCAAATACCAACTTTTTTTTCATCCAATACTGCACTCACCTCATTCCACCACCCACATCCTTTCCTTTTACTTCCACATGTTTCTCTCCTTCCACACATTGCCTCTGCACACTTCATAATATAATCCTTGAAACAACTCTATTCTTCCTCAACTCCTTGCGCCACTTTCTCTTTCACTACAATCTACACATTCCCCAGACTAGCCTTATAATCAGTCTTCTTTATTAACACGTAAACACTGCAAATTATATGGAATGTTCAAGACAAATGTTTATAATATGAGACAAGCTTTAAAACACATATATGTATGTATATATATATATATATATATATATATATATATATATATATATATATATATATATATATATATATATATATATATATATATATATATATATATATATATATATATATATATATATATATATATATATATATATATATATATATATATATGTATATATATATATATATATATATATATATATATATATATATATATATATATATATATATATATATATATATATATATATATATATATATATATATATATATATATATATATATATATATATATATATATATATATATATATATATATATATATATATATATATATATATATATATATATATATATATATATATATATATATATATATATATATATATATATATATATATATATATATATATATATATATATATATATATATATATATATATATATATATATATATATATATATATATATATGTATGTATCTATATATATATATATATATATATATATATATATATATATATATATATATATATATATATATATATATATATATATATATATATATATATATATATATATATATATAGATAGATAAAAACTCTTAAAATTTCGAGTGTTTTTACACATGTAGTGATCTTAATTTCTAAATGTTTTTTTTTTTCTTTTTGCTTTACATAACGACCTGACATACTTGTCTATAATACTGAGTAGCTTTGAGTTTCAGTATTTTCCAAGCTTCTTCTTTGCTGTAGTGAAATAGAAATAATTTAATAAAGAGTTATTTTGAAGTTCCATGAATGAATTATATCGTTTTATCATTGTGTTTTCATATTAATGGAAGATATTGCAAACTATTTTACTTTTACAGATTTTTTTTTATTGTTTTACAAACATTATTCATAGTAAACTTCAAATATAAGCCTCCATGTGAAGTACGCTTGGTATGAGAGACAATTTTCCTTCATTTATTACATGTTTCTCTTCAAAACTGGAATACAAACGAGGTTGTCAGTGACTTAAAGTGAGAAGAGGAAGCTCTATATTACGGACACGTCATTATTCTGATATTTTATAGTGATTCTGAAACATTATACATAACATAAGAGAATTAAGTAACCCAAACAACGCTATTGAACGAGAATTCCTATCAGTAGAAGGTTCTTGGGAATACGACTTTCCAATATTTTTTTTTATTTAGTATATGTAGGGATAAAACCAATATTTCATTATATATAATAAAGATCTAAAAATAATGCTCTCTACCACCGAATAAACTCTTTTTATCTTTTTATTTTCCTCGCTGATAACTTTTGATATCGTTGGCTTATATGAATGTTAAATTTTAGTATTCGCTAATTTGGAGAGAGAGAGAGAGAGAGAGAGAGAGAGAGAGAGAGAGAGAGAGAGAGAGAGAGAAACTTATCAGAATTATTATCGTAGCCTCTTTGATAAGTCAGGTTTATGATATACTAGATTCTCACAATTTTCATATATGAGAAAAGTGACAATTTTTTTTTTGTGCCACAAATTTCGAAAATAATTTAACGAAAAGCAAACATTCAGGAATGTATTAAAAAATAAGGAGGAAGAGATCTACTCGATATCTTTGCCATCTAGAATATGTGTGTGTATGAGTGTGTATGTGTATGTGTCTGTGTTTGAGTATGCATGTGTGCGTGCATGTAGTAGTTACAAATTACTCTGAGTAGTACATGAAGCATTTCTAATACTAAATCAGAAGTTCAAGATATTTCTAGAAACATATGTAAATATGTCAATATTTGATATAATAAATATATCATATATGGGTAGGTGCCTATTGCTTTTGGTTTAAAAACTGCATCAGGATGTTCATTTGTTCTAAAGCCGTAGATAATTCATCTTATATTTAATTAAAAAGAAAACCTAATATCAATATCACTCAATATAAATTTAGTTCTAAAGTGAGGTTTTTGAATTCCTAACAAAAGAATTTATTTGAATTCATAAATAAAATAAATTATTTCTATTTGAAAGCAAAAAGAGTTGATT